>VZRN01006223.1:364284-407240 GCA_013397935.1 Dasyornis broadbenti
GTCCCCGCGGCGCCGCCGCCCATTGGCCGCGCGCGCCGGGCGGCGCTTCCGGGGCGGGGCCACCAGGGGGCGGGAGGGGTCCCGGGACCCCCCGGCAGCGGGACCGGGATCGGGAACGGGAACGAGATCGAGATCGGGACCGAGACCGAGAACGGCCCCGGGACCAGTCCTTCAGGGACGTGCGGGCTGTGCCGATTCCCGGGACCGGAACTAGGATCGGGACCGGGATCGGGATAGGCCCCGCAGGGAGCTGCGGGCTGAGCTGAGCCCCTGGACCGGGCCCGCCGCGCTGCCCCGGGATTGTGGGATCACAGGAACGGGCACTCCCCGATTGACAGTGGTCGGGGGTGGTGGTTGGTGCTACCGCTGTTGACACTGGGGCACGAGCCTTCCGAAAATCGGTGTTGGGATGATGTGCCGGCCTGGGAAACGCGTCAGGGGTGCTGGGGCACCTCTGCTCCTGGGGCTTTCCCGTGCCGTTCCTGCACCACACGGGCACAGCGCTTAGATCCTGCTCTGGGGCCCAGTTCCTTAATCACATCCTCGTTAAAGCTCCCGATGCCATGATGGCTGTGGGTCTCTGGAGTGGCTGTGTTGGAAGTCGCTGCCCAGCAGGACAGTGAGGTGTGACGCAGGTGCCCTGGTCGGGGCAGTGGGTGCTGGGCGGGACGGTGCCGCACGTGGCTGCTTCACCAGTCCAGGGTGATCCCCCCCGGAGAGCAAAGGGACAGAGACAGGGACAGGCTGGGACAGCTGCTCGCTCCTGATGAGGCTGGGTTTTGGGCCTGTTTTCTCTGATCCGTTCAAGTGCTGATCACACAACAACAAAAGGCTTTTGTGCAGTTTTTATGTGCAGGGTGTCTCCTAAAAACCCATCTTAAACACCTTCTAAACAGGTCATTCCTGCTGGATAACATCAGTCATTCCTTCATTCTCCTGAAGTGTTCAAGGAACAGTGGATGTGGCCCTCACTGCTCTGGTCTGGTTGACAGGGTAGGGATCACTCACAGACTGGGATGTAACTAATACCCCACAGGTCACAGATGGATATTGGGAAGGAATTGTTCCCTGTGAGAGTCATGAAGCCCTGGCACAGAGTGCCCAGAGCAGCTTTGGCTGCCCCTGGATCCCTGGAAGTGTCCAAGGCCAGGTTGGACAGGGCTTGGGGCAGCCTGGGATAGTGGAATATGTCCCTGCCGGTGGCAGGGGTTGGAATGGAGGAACTTTGAGATCACTTCCACCCCAAAGCATTCCACTGTTCTGTTGTGTGTCTGTATTTTGTACCAGTCATCTACTGCCACAGCCCCTCCATGTCACCAAGGTAGCTGAATTCCAGGCCGGAATCCCATCCATGGAGCAGGTCCCAGTGCCGCGGGGCCGCGTCACCACGTGTTGTTTTGGTTGCCACGGATGGGGAAGCCTGGAGGCAGCAGCTCTGCCCATGACCTCATCTGGAATTGTCCTGGTTTTTAACCCCACTCTGCCAGGAGCGGAGCTGTAACCAGGATTTCTCTTTTGGCTTGTGCAGGCCCACTCCGGGCCACACGCTTGGCAGCCTGAGGGATGGTTCTCATGTGCTGGGGGTGCCACAGCCCCCCAGGAAGAGAAACCCCTGTGCTGGGCTCAGCACGAAGGAGTGGCTCAGGAGCACGTGTCCCGCTCTGCTGTTAAATAACAGCAGGAGAGAGAGATTTATTCTGAGCCTGTTAAGCTGGTCCTGTGTTCCACTGAGGCTTAGTCTTTTTATCTCTACCCATCTTCTTCCTCTGTAAGACCTACTAAACCAGTGAAAAGAAAGGGGCTGGGGTTTTTTTGGCTTCCTTTCCATTAAGCTTCTTGTCACGGCTCCCTGCAAACGCTGCAGGCGAGTGTTGGCCTCTGAGCAGAGGAGAGGGGAAATACGTGTTTTCATTTCCTAAATACAGTTGTCTGTAACTGCTTCCTTGACAACCTTGAATGTCATCCAGGTCAGAGATCCAGTGCTGGGGAGGAAGTTAAATCCTTTCTGTGTCACCCTGACCTTTTTCTATTTGAACACAACAGCTTGGTTCAGGGAGGGACTTTCAAGTACTTGGAGAAAGGAAGCTGACAGGAATGGGAGGATTATTTCCTTGGGGGCTGTTCTGCTGGTTTTCTGGGTGAAACTCGTGTGTTGGGGATGTTTAACTTGCCTGGGTTTGTTACCCTGGGCTGGCTTTTGCTCCTTAATTGCAATACTTAAGAGAAAAAAAAAATTACGGTCAATTGTTGAGCACCTTTATCCTTCGATAAAGGTTGTAAGCTCTTAAATCCTAAAATAAAACAAATACCCTGGCGCTGAGGAGGAAAGAACATTGTGTGAGGGCAGGGAAATTAGGCCGCTTGGGGAATGTGCTTTCAGGCCTATTTCTGTCTGTCCCAGCGCGCTAGAAGGACACTGACTTTGGGGACAGAGCTCCTGACCCTCCGCTCCTTGCTCTGGCACTGCTCCCTGGCTCACGCTGGAGACGGCACCTGTGTCAGCCCCTCACCTGCTCCGGCAACCGATGGGTGACGGAACGCACCTCACTCCTTCAGCAACTGTCTTGTGAGGGAAGGAAGCGTTATGCCAACCCTAAAGTCAAAAATTCCTGGGCTATGCTACTGTGGGTGCAGTTCCCTGCTGACTCAGCTCCTCTCAGGATGGAGGGATGGGAATCTATTTTTAATAGATGAGACAAGGTGTGATTTATGGCTGGTACAGGGTAAATCCTGAGTGACCAGTCAGGTGCCAACATCACAGAGGCCAAGAGAATAAAACTTCAGAAGAACTTTGATTAGAAAAACCTTTACTTTAAGCTTGGCTCATGTTTTAATTAATGTCATCTATTAACATTTTGTAGAGAGATGGGTTTGGCACACCAAGCAGCCATTTGGGAAGGCAGTGAGGAGTACAGCTGCTGTACTGCAGCAGGGACCTCCCTGGCTCTGCACAGACTCAGTTTTACTAAATAAAGCTACTTTCAAGCCATCCTTGTGTTTCTTTGCTGCTGCTGCTGTTGTTGTTGTTAAGGACACTCCAGCTTAAGCTGGAGTTTTATCTGTGATACCACAAAGAAATAGAAGTCTGGGCTTTCACCTCCCTTACAGTGTGGTGGCTGCTCAGAGTGCTGCAAGATGTAATTAAGGCTAAATTCATGCAACAGCTCTCTCACATTCAAATCCGCATTGTTTTGAAGGTTTAACTCCTTGGTGCAGCTCACTTGTCCCCAAATCTGTGTGTTTTGAAGGTTTAACTCCTCAGTGCAGCCCACTGTGCACCCACCTGAGTCTCAGTGAAGCACCAGGACAGGGATCAGGACAGGCAGAGCCCATAGCCCAGAAGCTGATGTAGCTCCTGTGCCTCCACAGCAGCATCGTTTTTGGATCCCTCAGAGCTGGGAGCTGCAGTTATGGTGGATAAAGTCTATTTGCAAGGCTCCCTGCAGGACTTACACCTGTGTGAAAAGCTTTGTGCCTGGTGCATCCGCAGAGGATGGATTCCGAGGGAAGTGCTCTCCTGCTGCTGGGTAAACGCCTTGTATTGATGTTCCAGGTGTGAACTCGTGACAGCCCTGCTCTAATTACTGTTTTTATCATTCCTAATGACAGGCTTTAGGTTTCCAGGCTGCTTATGGATTTCAGGGGTGTGGAGTGACAGTTGCTCACTCGGAGCTTAGTGACCTCCTCCGGTCTGCAGGGTTTGGAGATGACTTCAGCCACCTCCCGCACACAGATGGATTCCCGGGCCTCTCCCGAGCTCCGCACACTCCAGCAGCTCTCTGGGGAGTGCTCTCCCGCAGAGCAATCTGCTCTGAGTCACAAACAAGCCATTTCCCTCCCCCTGCTCAGACCCCTTACTCCTGTCACTCCCTGAGCATTGCTCCCTCTTCCCTGCATTGGCTCTTCCGGAGGTTTCTAAGCCCCGGCTGGCAGACGGCACGGTGACTGCTGCGGGGTGGCCGAGTCCCCGTGATCCCCTGCCTCCAGCCATCTGCCACCTGCCTGTCTTACACTCCTAGGGCTTGAGAGGTGACCCAAAGATAGATTTGTACCCCAGTGCTGTGTCCCAGGCTCGCCCTGGGGCTGGGAAGGCTCTGTGCCCCAGGGAGGAGCAGTGTCAGTGCCATGCTGTCCTCTGCAATGGCAGCGGGAAGCACTGGAACTCGCCATGATCCCAAGCTGTTCCTGAAGGAATGAATAGGTGTGATGGGTTTGGACTGGCTCATGGAAAAGGGCTGAACAGCTCTTTCCTGGTGAGGAGTTTTACTGTGCTCAAGGGAAAACCATGTGGTCTTTTAAGCACATCCTTTGTTGCTGATCCTAAGGTTTTCCTGGGTTCTTGGCCTTGCTGTGCGAGCATCTATCCCTTGACCTTGATTTGTCATCTGCAAAGGAGTAATCTAAAAAAATCCCATCTGGTGCCTGACAGAGATGCACAGTGCTGGGGGATGCTGGGACACTCCAGAGCCTCCAAGCCAGGCGCTTTGTCCTGCTGAAGCAAAGTCCTGGCTTAGCTGCTGGGGTTTTTTTCATCCTGTAAAAAGTCTGAATTTACCTTCCAGCAGCTTCAGTTCTGCATGTAATCCTTTGATTCATTGGTGAGAAGTGTGTGGATGGCGCAGTGGCCACCTGATTCCAGGTATCCACTTACCCCCTTGGCGAAGTGCTGCGTGGAAATGAGTCAGGGATAAGCTGGGGGAGCTCAGGAACTTCCCGAGCCTCGGAGGGCAAGACTGTCTTACAGGGAGCATGGAAACAGGCGAGGTGACTTCTCACACAGAGCAGAGTTGTGTTTCCCGTGGAGACAGACTTCTCTTGGCCTGAAAAGAACAAGACATGGCTGCTAATGCTGCTTCCTGCTTCTAACCTGCTCAGGAGATAAACCAGGGATTTCAGCCTCCAATCCAGCACCTTTCCCCGCTAGTAAATAGACGTGGCATTACTGAGTGATGTCATGGCTGGAGCACATCCCAGCGAGGCCAAGCCTGGATCAGGTTATATCTGTCCTCTCTGAATATTGGCTTACTCCCAAAGGAGCATATTGCCAGTCCAAGGGCAGTGACTGAAGCCACCTTTCCCAAGGTCACCTCTGGCACGCATGGAGGAGACAGCCCAAGCTGCCCATGCAGGGCAGAACTTCCTCACTCTCCTTTCTGGCATCACTTTGTATTGGCACCAGTGAGGCAAAGACCTCCTTCATGGAGTCATGGAATGGTTTGGGTGGGAAGGGACCTTAAAGTTCATCCCATCCCACCCCCTGCCAGGGGCAGGGACACCTTCCACTATCCCAGGTTGCTCCAAGCCGCATCCAGCCTGGCCTTGGACACTGCCAGGGATCCAGGCGCAGCCACAGCTTCTCTGGGAAACCTGTGCCAGGGCCTCGCCACTCTCAAAGTAAATATAAATTTCTACGGATTTGTTCACTCCCTTTCCCTCAGAACATAGTTTAGTCCCTCACTCCAATTGCTGACACAAAGATTGTTTTCTACCAGAGCTCACTCCTACCTTGGGTTGTCAGAAGGGGAATCTTCCTCAGCAACAGCTGCATAGGGAGGGAGCTGGTCTCTTTGCTCTCTGCTGAATATAACATTGCAGAGGTCGTTCCCTCTTTCCCCAGGCATTACAATTATGTGGTATAGGGAAGGATAAAATCCCAGAGCCGGGCTGACTGTGTGCTCACACCATCAGGCTCCCGTACCAGATATCCCCAGTGGTGGCCTCAGCCTCTCTCCTATCCTTGCAGGAACCCTCTCCTTCCACCCAGGCGTTTGTTCTCCTGCCTAAATAATCTGGGACCAGGCCCAGGCTAGGCCGGGCCGGGCCCTGCCCACGCTACAGAGCTTGGGCAAGGCCGGGCTGGTTGGGAACTGTCTGTTCCAGGAGACGTGACCTGGCCGGCCCTGGCCTGGTGCTCGCTGCAGCCCAGAGCCCGCCCGAGGAGCAGCGGGCCGGGTTGGGGGTGCTCCGTGTCCGGGCCTTCCCCGGGACCTCAGGCCGTGCCGAAGCCCCCGTTGCCCCGGTAACGGCGCGACCCTTCCCGGCAGCCCCCGCGCGGCTCCGCCCGCCATCTTGAGGCCTGGCAGCACGGCGCGCCGGCCCGCTTCCAAGATGGCCGTCCGACCCTCACCGGGCACTTCCGGCCGCGCTGCGGCCGCGGTTCCGATAACGGCGGAGCCGCCGCGGCCCGTCCAGGGCCCGACCCGCCGCTGCGGCCCGTGAAGCCTCCGGGAAGCCAGAGCGGCGGATATGGCGCTGCTGCTGCGGATGGGGCTCCTCCGCGGCCGCTGCTCCTTCTGGCGGCCGCCCGCTGCCGCCTGGGCCCGTCCCCGCAGCAGTGCCCTCGGTGGGGTTCGCGGCCTGCAGGTAACGGGGCGCTGACGGGGCGCTCACCGAGCGCCGGGGACACCGGGAGAGGAGGTTACTGGGAGAGAGGGACGTTCGGGCTGCTCGGGAGGGACCTGGGTTTATGCCGTCCCAAAGGTCCGTCGTGTCAGCGCTGACTTGGGAAGCACGGTGGGAATAATGGGAATGATTTGGGTGGGAAGGGACCTTAAAGTTCATCTCATTCCAGCTCTCTGCCATGGACAGGGACACCTTCCACTACCTCAGGCTTCTCCGAGCCCCGCCCAGCCTGGCCTTGGACACTGCCAGGGATCCAGGGGCAGCTACAGCTTCTCTGGGCACCCTGTGCTATGGTCTCCCCGCCCTCACAGGAATTAATTCCTTCCCAATATCTCATCTCTCCCTGCCCTCTGTCTGTGGGAAGTCATTCCTCCTTGTCCTGTCACTGCAGGTTCTTGTCCAAAGTCCCTCGCCAGCTCCCTTGGAGCCCCTTTAGGCACTGGAAGGCCACAGTTAGGTCACAGTTAGGCTTCTCTTCTCCAGGCTGAACAATCACAATTGTCCCAGCCTTTCCTTGTACAAGAGGTGTTCCATCCCTCTAAAAAATGTTATGGCTTTCTCTGGATTTAAGACTTTTTTGGTTGTACAAGTAGGAGGTGGAGGGAGAACAACATGAGATGGTGTTTTCGTGCCAGGTTTTTCTGGGATCCATTTAAATTTAAGCTGTTCTGTTGTAGAAAGCATCAATCCCAAAGTTGCCATCTTAGGCCAGCGCAAGCTGGAAAAAAGAGGAAACCAGGAAAGAAGAGTGAGGGCTTTCAGCCCAGTCAGTGTCCCTGGCTGGTTTTAGAAATTGGAGCCTGTGCAGTGAAGGGGAGACAGGGAATCACATTGGAGAAGGGCCCAGACTTGTGTTCAGTGAGACAATTAGTAAATGTTAGTTCAGATGTTGTGAGATTGCACTTAGATGTGAATATTCACTGCAGAATGACTGCTGAGTTACCTCAGGGACAGAGCTGCGTTGGCCTTGCTGCTGTGCAGGAGGGTTAAAAGCCCTTAAAGTTTCCTTTAGAAAGCAATTTTTTAATTTAAAAACTTCTTAATATGGTAGGGAATCTTTACATTCTAAGAACTGATTTTCAGCGTGCCTTCAGAACAAAAACCAGACACAGGTAGGAAAAAGATGAAATACTGTTTTGAGTATGTGTTGTCTGCTTATACTTGTGCTTTCTTTGAACTGGGTTATAAACGTTTCCAAAGTCACGTGGGAAATGCACAACCAGGAAACCCATCCAGAGCTCCCAGCTGCTGTCCTGACACTCACCCACAGTGTTTCTCTGCTCAGGAATCTGAGTCTCACAGAGGCACACAATGCTTGAACAGCCACGGCACTTTTCCAATCGTTGTCTTGTTTTTCTTCCTCTCTTTTCTCAGAACCTCTTGACACCATCTCTTCAAGGCCTACCACGTCAAGGTCTCGGTGGAGTCCTGACAAAACAGCACGCAATCCGGGATCCAGTCAGACTTTGGAATCTGCTGGGTGAGTTCTGAGGAGCAGGAAGGGAAAAGGTCTGATTTCGTAAGAGAATTGACCTTTCCTCACCTTTCCTCTGCATTCTTCAAAGTGCAGCAGAGCTGTTCTGTTCGTGGATGTGGGAGCTGGGTGTGTTTGCAGGGATCCAGGTTTGTGTTTGGTGAAGGGATGAACAGTGGAACCTTCCCATGACGAGCTCAGGGGATTAAGGAAGCACTGAAGTCATTAGATTTTGTGGTTTTAGCCTTTTTTGACTTTTACTTGAGTATCCCACAGCATTCCTGAGAAACCTGATTTAATTCCATTACCTATATTTGCTGTAATGAGCATTTCCAATCCCAAGTGTGAGGCTGTTCCTAACTGCCCACACCAGTGTTAGCAATGACTGCGCCTCAGGAATTGTGTCCATGTTTCAGTATTGAAGAAATCTCTCTAAATTATTTCCCTTGTGCCATTAAAACAATCTCTGACCTCTGCTTGCCTGCAGGTAGCACCTCCTGGTTTGCTACTTCCAGCTCACTGGGGAGTAGCCAGAAAAATGGGGGAATCAAGAAGAAATCTCCGCAGGAGGAGGATGGTATGTGTGGCCCAAAAATTCAGGGGTTTACTGAAACACAGGGAGGAAGATCCATCTGGGTCTCTGGGGAATTCCCTGTACCTTTAGCTTACCCCCTGTACAAGCCTGGGGCTAAGAGCAAGTTTGAAGGAGTATTTTGGTTTATATGATGGACTGGAAGATACAAGACAGATCATGGAAATCCCAGAATGGTTTGGGTTGGAAGAGATTTTTAGAGCTTGTCTCATTTCCAGTCCCCTACACCTGGCAGGGGCACCTTTCACTATCCCAGGTTGCTCCAAGCCCCGTCCAGTCTGGCCTTGGACAATTCCAGGGCTCCAGGAGCAGCCACAGCTTCTCTGGGCACCCTGAGCCAGGGCCTCAGCAGCCACACAGGGAAGGTTTTTTCCCCTAATATCTGATCAGAGGATGAAAGATCGTGAAAGTGACTCTTTTTTTGGGCCACTTTGCATCTTGTGCAAATCACTCCATTGCTGTTTGCGTTGGCTTTGCCCCTTTACAAAGGGGGACAGTAATATTAGCTGGGTTTTGGTTGGGAGGTTTTGTTGCAGAGCATTTTGACTTGATAAACTTGTATTAGCTAAACTCAGCCTTTAAGCTGGATTTGGTTTTATTTTCTTATATTTCATTTACGTTCCATGCGGATGTGTCCCTACTTCTAGTGATTGACAGCACTCGGATACAAATTCCTTAAAAAGCTCTCAGCTGTATTACGAACTTTTTATCTTTAAAATCAGTCTTTCTAGATGTTTTTTCCATGTCTTGTTCTCCGCAGCCCCAGGCGTGTACAAAAATTTTGAAAATGAGTGTTATCTCCCTAAGAACCTGTCAATCAGAGAGTGGCTTGGGTTGGAAGGGCTCATAAAATCATCCAGTTCCAAACCCCTGCCATGGCTCCCAACCTTTGTACTGCAAGTTGGGAGGCACTTAATGTCATTACAGCTTGTTACATAATTTTATAATTTATTTTCTAAACCTTTACCTGGGTATCATCAAATAATGTGAGCACTTGGCTTTCATTTTGTTGTGCTTAATAATTGAATCCTCTTGGACTTTTTGCTTTTGAAGCCAGAGGTCAGCTACTGCTGGCAGCCTGGCTGGTGTCACTGCAGTGTCCTTAGGGCCAGAGCAATGGCTTTTCCTGCTTGATCATTTAACTGGGATGAAGCATTCAGTGGATTGTGAGTGCAGCTATCACAGAGTCCTCGGCAAGTGTGGAATTCGGGCCCTTGGCGCGTGAGGCCGGGAGATGACGGAGCGCAGCGCCTGGAAGTGCTGTAGCTGTTCAAGCCAGTAACCAGCAACACGCTGTGTTCTGTGGCCTCTCCCCTCCTGTGATTAATGGACAGCCTGGCTCTGGGAGGGGGAACGCCGCCCCAGGTCTCCAGGGGAACCCTTGTCTCTGCTGTAATTATTACAAAGAACTCTTCAAACTGTCACCGCAGCCCTTGCAAAGATTTTAATCAGAGAGTTCACATTTGGGGTTAATGGCAAATCATTGCTTGGTGGAGGCTGGTGGAGACTCAAAAGCTGGAAGTATTCCCACAGCTGTTGCTTGCAAGTGTCACATCCAGTCCCTGGGACTCATTTCCTGAGTGTTGTGGGGTGGCTTGTGGTGCAGTGTGGATGTTGTGCTGTACAGACAGTCACGCTTTACCTCAGCTGAGAAATAGATTGGTTTTATCTTTAATTAAATGCAGACTAGAGGAAAGCTTGGTGTTGCCTTCCAGCTTTCTAGAAATGGGGTTTTCTCCTGAAATTACTCAGCTGCATGTTAAAGGTCCTAGACAGAGCTAATTCCTGGGAATGGGAGAAGTTGTGTCAGGATGTCCAATGGGCAGCTTTCCCCTAGGTGATGTTTTTGTGATCACGCCCCTGGTTGCGTGTGTTTAGAGCACGTTACGGGCCTCCGCTTCTTCTGAAATGTAAAACAGGAAAGTGCTCTAGCAGGAGCGGACCCTTGACACCTCCAAGGAACTTACACAGCCATAGATGGACTTTTCCTGTTGGGATTCACTTTCCAGAAGTTTCCTTTCTCTGTAGAATCTTTTTATTTGGAACCTCCTCAGCTTTTCAGTATGTTGTGCAGACTAAGTCTTCTATCACGTATTTTAATTTCCCCTAATAAGTCTGTGGTGGATGTCACTCTGCAGCTTTGGGATGAATTCCTGAGTCCTAACAAAGCTGGATGCAGCAGATAACACTCGGTGAGGGGATGGCAGCAGAGAACAAAGCGGATGGGCTGGACGTGGAGTCTGAGCTTGTCACGGCCCTCTGAAATGATGACTTCTCTGCCAAACTGCATTGTTTCTATTTAGGAACAAGCCTTTCCTGTTCAGCGTGGAGCAGAGCTGGGAACCAGTGAAAAATGAGGCTGTGCCTCTGAAGGACAGAGGACTTTTTTTAGCAGCTGCCTGGGTCATATGTTTGTCCCTGGGTTTTGTTGCAGTGTGCGTAGGGCCTAATTGGTGGCCGGTGATAAATGCTGGTGTCAGGACGTTTGTTATGAATTTGCAAATAAATCAAATCTGGGCTGCAGCACAGGTGCATTAGTGCCCAGTGGCACAGAATGAATTTATTTCTGGGTGTAGAAGGGTTTTTATGTGTGCCATGGTGCTGTTGCTGTTAAATTGTGTATCAAGAGCATGTGCTAAATTATTTATTGGGAACACTCACATGTGACTAGTAAGAGGCGGAGATACTTGTTGTCATTTGAACAACTCAAACACTGGCCCACAGCTGACATTGAACTATGCTGTGACAGTCCTTTACAGCCCACAGAATTGTAAATTTGCCTGTGCAATGCAAAAAAAAAAAAAAAAAAAAGCTGGAAGTCTGGAAAAATATTTGGTGGCAAGTAGTTGGAATGAAACATCCCTTTTCCATGTGTCATTGCTTCAGTGTGGCTCTAGTACAATAAAAGTGGGGGAAAGCACATCTAGCATGGGAATCCCTCTTGGATACAGATGCGCAATGTGGGCAAGGTATCAAGCCTCTGAAACATGAGGTGAGTTATATGGGAGAAAATCTGTGGAATTTCGTTAAGGTAGATGGATTTGTAGTGTATTTGTGTGCTGTGCTATCTCCCATTTTCTGGAAATGAAAGTATTTACTGAGGTAGTGGAAGCATTGCTGGAGCCTTGGTGCAGGTGCCAGGAGATCAGAGCTCACCTGGAAGCAATAATGTGCTGTGGGAGTTACCATGGACACTAGGTTTATTCCTAATGTTTTCCATTCTGGAACCATGTTGTATAAGGTTACAGTCATTCTGCAGTTCGACTTTTAGCAGCAAGGGTCCTGTGGCTTTATTTCACCTCTCTCCATATGGGGCCAGGCAAGAGATTTAATGTCTCATTTTAGCCTAGAATGATATTTGGTGGGATTTTAGTGGGTTTGGTGCACTAGGACCATGGGAAGCCCAGTCCTTCAGGAGAAACCAAGCATG
Source organism: Dasyornis broadbenti (assembly GCA_013397935.1). Taxonomy (NCBI): domain Eukaryota; kingdom Metazoa; phylum Chordata; class Aves; order Passeriformes; family Dasyornithidae; genus Dasyornis; species Dasyornis broadbenti. Next base: position 376,183 of record VZRN01006223.1, read on the forward strand.
CAGCACAAACCTCCACCCCTCAAGGTACCATTGTGCTAATCTTTGTCATTTAATTAGCCCTTCTTTGGGTCAGAAAGCTCCACAATTACACATTAATCTTGTTTTCTCTGGTATCTTTCTTCTGAAGAGGAGGAGAAACGCAGGAGGAGGGAAAATCAGATGCACCTGGAACGTTTGCGGGCACTGCTTGTCCTCACCTTTGTCGTGCTGATGCTCCGCTTCATGGTCAGCGACAACAGGGAAGGGACCAACATCTCCTGGAACTACTTTGTGAATGAGATGCTGGCCAAGGGGGAGGTGCAGAGGATCGAGGTGGTGCCCGAGAGTGACATCGTGGAGATTTATCTGCACCCAGGAGGAACTCCACACGGACAAGTTGTGAGTGACTCCCTACAGCTGGAGTGAATGAGCTTAGATAATACTGCTGAAGGTGACTGAGTTAATGAATGTGTATGTTCAGTAAAACTCTAGCTGGTAAATTTGCTTTTCTTTAATTCTTTTCTATCTTGTATTTGAAGTTCAAGGGGCTTCAAGCAACTTGGAAACTAAGACTTCCAGTTTGAGTTGTAAAAATAATTAATAATGCCCTGGAGAAAGATCTCTTGTATGTCTAAAAAGCTGGAGAAATTTAATTTTCTTCTACCTGCTCGGTCTGATATGGGAGAAGGTGTCTAGGAGATTGTAAACTCTTATGACTGGATTTTGTTTCAAAAGTCTTCTCCTGTTTGGATTTTCATCATGAGCGTTCTGTCAAACTCCATCAGCCTTTTTTCCTAAGACCAGAGGGTTCCTAAATTCACTTATAGCCCTGGTGTCAGACGCCTGCTCCTGAGTTCATCGATGCAGGATGACAGGGTGTAGCATGAGGCTAATTTTTACCTGACCTGTCCACGCTGTGCATCTCTGCTCCTTGCAGATACTGATATATAATAAATAATATTTCCATGCTGCTGTGGCTTGCCTGTCCCCAGAACGTGACCCTGCTGTACACCATGCGCGTGGCAAACATCGACAAATTCGAAGAGAAGCTCAGAGCTGTGGAGGATGAGCTGAATATTGATGAGAAAGAGAGAATTCCCATTTCCTACAAACACCCTGGCTTTTATGGAAAGTATGATATAAATTTGTCCTTACTGTTTTTCTTGTATTGGTGACAGCATCCTTTGCTTGGAGAGGAAAGTGACTTTCAGCTAAATGTTGTTATTTAAATACGGAACAAAAAAGTGGGCTTGGATTTGGAGCATTTAATGGTTATTTCTGAAAGATAAGGTGCTTTAGATGTACATTTATGTTTGAGAAGTGAGGGTCCTAAGAATTCTGGAACTGCAACATGCAACAGGCCAGAATGTTTCAGGTCAGGGTCACCAAGTCTGAGATTTTGTCCTCATAATCAGCTATTCAAGTGCGGAATGTGATAGAAATCTTGGCAACAAGTGATGTTACAGCCTGGTCTGTGGAGAAGGCTGGGGGTGCACTAAGCTTTCATTCCTCCTTAAAATGCTTCTATTTTCCCACTGGAGATGACCAGTGTGTGTTATTCCTCCTCCCAAACACCTTGCCGAAATGAGGAGTTTGTGTATGAATGGATACCTGGGCTGGCTTTTGTCCTCTCGTCAACATCTGGACATTTTTAATATATTGTTGAATATATGAAGATAAGCTTTTTTAACTAATAATGCAGTACAAGACCTTCAGTTCAAATTCAGTGCTTGCCAATTTTTTCAGACTTGCATGTAACAGGAAGAGAGGACTGAACAGACAATCAGCCCCCAACACAAGCTGTTTCCTCTGCTCCTCTAAAGAGATTTTAAAGAATTTTTTAAGAGCTGTGATGGGGTGTTAAGTCTCTCAGAAAACCTGATGGATGTCTGGAGGGTTTGGTCTCAGTCTGAAGTTTGAGCCTGTGAGGTGCAGAACCTTTGCAGCTTGGGCTCAGCTCAGTCTGCGCTGTGGGCACTCGGGGTGTTTCAGAATTAATCCTGTTTGCAGAGCAGACAAACTGAAGGTGACTTTCAGGTTTCAGTGTTGCCTTTGCATCTCTCATTGAACAGAAACAAATGCAGCTGGGTGTAGAGCTCCTGCTGGTCACTTGCTTCAGTAAATCATCCCTCTGTGAGAGGTGGAGCTCACATTCCTGGTGTAAAGATAAGCACGGGGCTGTGATGAGGCCGGATGGTTCCTCTGGCATGTGGAACAGAACAGGGGCTCACCGATCTCAGCCTGTCATCTGGCATAGGATCGTTTCTCCTGCTCTTGAGAGCATCCTTTGTTTAGACCTCACAGGGTATTTGTCCTCAGCGTGTTTGTCCTGTAAGTGCATTAAACCTGGAGCGTCTTCTCTGCTCCCCATCTCCCTTGTAATACAATGGGTGTTCCAAAGGATCCAGAACACCGGCAGTGTTGGTGCTGGAGCACTTTTTTCCAGCATAAAGGGCTCCTGAGAGGTTTGACTAGGGAAGATCAAGCAGCCTCTTAGTGGGAGACCCACACTGGGATTTCTACCAGGATTAGGGGAGCTGGCATCCCTGTTGTTACTAGACACTGTCCTCTGCAGTGAGCTCCCTTTGGATGCACTGCCAGCCCCGGTGGATTCTGCTCCGGGTGTGATCCGAGCGCCTGGAGGTCCTGCTTGTTTTAGAAGCAGAAATGCCTCTGAAGTGGATGGTGAGGTCGAATTTCTTCCACAGCTGTAGGCAGTGTTTGCCAGTGTCCTCTGCTTAACTTCTTAGGTTATGTAATGGTTGGGGTTTGGGGTTTTATGTATCTGTATCAAAACGTGTGAAAATTCCATTTTCTTAGTCACGTCTGCTTTGTTTGCACTGCAGCCTAAATGTCCTTTAAAAGTAGCCATGTTGGGTAATACTGACCAGGTTGTGGCTGAATGCTTCAGTTTGTACCTGTCTTTGTCCTTTCAGTGATGTCCTTTCCCTGATAGTGACACTGGTGGCCGTGTCCATGCTGTGGAGCATCTTCCGCCTCTTCAGGGTGGCGAGCAGGGCCGGAGGCTTCAACGCCTTTGTGAGTAGCCTGGGTTTTGAGGATGTTTTGCAGCCTGTGGGGAGTCTTGGTTTCTGCTGGGTTATCTCCTCCCCTTTTCCCAGCAAAGTCAGTGCAGGATGAGGATGAACTGGTGCCAAGGACTCTCCAGTCTTGTCACATCTTGCATCCTGTGCTGATCGTCTCCCTGGCTGGTACCTTAACTGGCCTCAGCTGGGGTCCCTTCCCTTCCCAATGGCAGGAAGGGCTGAGCTCAGGGAATTTCAGTCCAGTTTGCTGTTTTCAAAGCTTCCTAATGAGCTGCAGCTGCAGATGGTGTTTGTCACCGGGCCCTGCCAACATGCCTCCCATACAGCCAGAAGCAGGAATTGCTGCTTTCTGCAAAATGAGTTCTCAATTTATAAAATATGTTCAGATTCTGGAGTTCATTATGTGTTGGCCTGTTCTGCTCCTGCCGCATGCCTCGCTTGCAACACCAGGCAAACCTCCTCCTCCCCTCTCCCACCCTGGCCTGGATCAGCTGATGAAACTGTAGGAATCAGCCTGGGGTGCTCTGCCCCTGACCGCGGGGACTGGGGATGAAAACACAGTGAATTCAGTCCCTTGTTGGATTTCCCACTCAGTCTCCTCCGCAGTTCTCTTTTGGCTTTGAGATTCTCTTTGAACAAAAGGATGCAGCTGCTCAGAGAAAAAGAATATTTTAAAGAAGTGTTGAGTAATGAGGCCTTGAAGACTAGATTGTGTCCTTGCCTAAGTGGAGACAGCCAGGCCCTGAGATTAACTCTTCTTTTGAATGTTTCTGAGGCCTCAGAAGCCATAAACTTTCTTCTGAAAGAAAAATCCTCCCAAGTAGCTGTTTTGAGTAGAACATACCGAGCACGTACGAGTGGGATGTTTAACTGAATTCTTGTTTTGACTCTCATTGTGGCTTCACATGCACCAGGAGACGGAAACGTGGTAGCTGTTCAGTTTGAGAACCTATAGTTTTGGCCTGGGGTGTTTCCAGCAGAAACCAGCAGCAGCATCAGACACTGGTGCAAAGTGTCTGTGCTTTCACGAGTATTGGCAATCATTTACCGCTGACAGTTATTTGCCATCAACACATTTTCCTCAGAACTGTGCCTGTCCCATGTGTATTAAGGATCAGAGCATTTAGAAATCAGGGAGGAGATCCCAAATCAGGTTTTGGACATGTGCATGTTTTTAATAATCATCCCTGCCTGGTCTGCATGGATTTTGAACTGGATTGTGTTGGGACTATTACTGCAAGTTTATTCTGTCTCTTCCCAACATGTGGATAAATAAAGTTTGAGTCAACCATCCATGTGAGAAATTTCTCCAGAGAAAAAAATCCATGAAACACCAGTGTTTTGGTGGGGACTTTAGTGGTGTTTGGTAGGGACAGCTGGGCTGTCTCCCTGGGCTGGGCTGTCTCCCAACATGGAGCAAACAGCCTTTCTAGGCTGTTGCTTTGTCCAAAGTTGTTTAGTCCTCGTGCTGCCTTCCACAGAACCAGCTGAAGATGGCTCGTTTCACCGTTGTGGATGGGAAATCTGGAAAAGGGATTGGCTTCAAGGATGTAGCAGGAATGCACGAGGCAAAAATGGAAGTTAAGGAATTTGTGGACTATTTAAAGGTATGTAAAAGTAGAACAAAAGAAATGTTTGCTCCCTGTCTCCTGGGATAGAGGGGTGACCTGGGGAGGAGGGGGTGCTCTTCTCTTTGTCCTTCGTGATTCCGGGCAGGCTCTGTTGAAACAAGCTCCGTATGTCCAGTTCCACGATGGCAATGAAGATGGAGCTGCTCTCATTGGCAGCTCAGAGTTGCCCAGGCTGAAAATATTCTCAGGAAGCTCTGGGAGACCTCACTGTGGTGCAGGTGCTTGGTGTGAGCTGTGGCTCTGACTGAGCTGTGTTGTCCTTGCAGAATCCCGATCGCTACCTCCAGCTGGGGGCCAAAGTGCCCAAGGGTGCTTTGTTACTGGGCCCTCCAGGCTGTGGGAAGACACTGCTGGCCAAGGCTGTGGCTACAGAGGCCCAGGTGCCATTTTTGGCCATGGCGGGCTCCGAGTTCGTGGAGGTGATTGGAGGTGAGGTGCTCTGAGGAGCAGGGGGAGCTCTCTTGGTCTGTTGTGGAGTTGGAGGGTGCTTTCTGGGCTTCCTACAAAGGACAGGCCTTGGCATGGGGAGGATGAGTTTGGATACTTTGACTGAAGATATAAAAAGATTTTCAGTCATGCAGTTCCTTAACTGTGTAGTATCTGAAGTGCATTTCTGGTTGCTACTTTCTGACAGTGTGCAGCTGTGGTCCTTCACCTGCAAGCATCCTCTCTGGCTTCCCCGTGCCTATTATTAAAGCCCTTGACTGAGGCTTCCTTCTTTTATGGGAATGCAGATGGGGAAAGTAAGGCCTCTCTGTGCCTTGGGATTTCCATCCTTCTCCTTTTCTTCCTTTCTCACGGATCTCTTGAGACCTGACAAGGGTCAATATGCAGGGAAATGTTGAATATTTCTGCTCTGAGCTGTGGGAGGAACAGGAGGCCATGTTGGGAGCTGGGGGCAAAGCTCCTCTTGCAGCTTCTGTAGGAGTCCCTGCAGATTAAGGAGCCCTGTTAAACCCAGCTCCAGGATGGACCGAGCCTAAGGACTAAACACGAGTTCTGGGGCTGTTTCTTTGTGCCAGGAGTGTTGAGAGAGGGACTGTTGTGTTCTGAGGGTTTGCCTGGTGTCAGGTGTCTCATTGAGGGCCAGTAATGCTGCTCTCCAGCTTTGCTGTGAGTTCTAGCTACCAGGTTTATTGTGTTTTTTTTTTTTTTTTGTCCTTTCCCTGCAGGTCTTGGAGCTGCCCGTGTCCGGAGCCTGTTCCGGGAAGCGCAGGCTCGCGCTCCCTGCATCGTCTACATTGACGAGATTGATGCTGTGGGCAAGAAGCGCTCCACCAACGTGTCTGGCTTTGCCAACGCTGAGGAGGAGCAGACCTTAAACCAGCTGCTGGTAGAAATGGATGGTCAGTGTTTCTCCCTGCCCTTATTTCCTCAGAGGTCCAGCTGTTGGCCTGTTCATCTTTGTCCTGCTTGAACTTGCCTGGCCTCTAGAGTGTTCTCTTGCTGTAGATTGAACTGGTCTGAGCCCATCACTAGTCCCTAAATCTAGTAAGTTTTAAACCCTGGAGGTTCAGTCCAGCTGGCTATTACATGTTGTTGGATATTTACTGTATCCAGTCTGAGACAGGCAACGGTTTAAAACCTGTTAGGGTTTAGAGTTCAGCTGCCCCAAAGGGACGTAAGTGATGTAATGTATCAATTCTCCTGTTCATTGCCTTATGTTTGTGTTGTCTGTCTGACCAGGATCTATAAGATGAGGGAGATAAGCTTTGCAAACAAGTCTGGGTTTGATGCCACACTTGTGTTTGGTTTCTGGCTGTTCTGCACCTGGAATTGGCCCTTTGCTCAGACACTTTCACACAAAGAATGATCCTTTGGCAGTCCTTAGTCCTGTCTCTGTCCAAGCCTGCAGCACTGACCCAACTTGCAATATTTCTGTTGCTGAATCTTACTACTGCAGAGCAGGGTAAGGAATAACCACCACCTGCCCATCAGGGAGTGTTTGTTTCACTTTTTCCTTGACTGTAGCTGTGACTCATAGCTTGACTGTCATGTTGTCTCATCAGACTCTTCATATGAAAAATTAAAAGCCATCCTGCACCAGAAGCATCCCTAGACACGAGTTCCATCTGCTGGCTCTGCACTGAGTGTTTGCAGTGAAGTAGATGATCTTGACAGCAAAGGCCATTGGTAACACAGACCAGCAATCGTGGCTGGGGTGGGTCCTTTTGTCCCTTGACAGTTGTAGGGTGAGCTGGCCTCTGAATTTGATGGAAGCCTGCATGTCTGTACAGGAATATGTAGTCAGTACATTCCACATCTCTGTCCTAAAAATGAAAATGTCTGATTTCCATCAGTCTGTAAAAATTAGGTGTGGCTTCCAGAGTATTTTCCTAGTGAGTCTTAATGCAGAAATGAGGGTTCAGCTCAATTGGAAAGTGAGTTTAGAAGGTAAATATTATCCTCCATGTGTACTTTATAGTCCCTTGTTTGCAGTGTGCTGCCTGGTTTATTTTTAAATCTATATTATCTCATTCTTTATTCATGTCTCGCACAGATCATGTACCAAGTCCCTCATTTTGCTCAGTGCTTTATCAAACACTTACTAAAAAAAACAGTCCAAGGAGTTGACAGTGTCAAACAGGAGACAGCTGGCAAGGATGTCAGCCTGGTACTGGGAACATGGGATCAGCAGGGATCCTGGCACGTGTCACTGGAGTGTTACCTAACGGCATGTGTCACCTAAAACAACACTGATGTGCCGCGTGCATCGCAGCCAAACAGTTCTCAGGTTGATAGTGAATAAACTGTTGAGGAGGGGAGCAGTTCTGCCCCAAGAGTGCTGAGTGTTTGCAAGGAAGCCTTGAGATGGAAAGCTGAGAGCTGTGGTTGAGCTTAAATTGAGGGTTGAAGGCAAGGCAACACCATAGACCTGAGTTGGGTATTAATTGGAGGAAAAAAATCATGCACAAAGCAGATCAGTGAGTCATCGGTGGTTGTTGGATTTCTGTGATTGAATGAGATTTCTCGGAGGGAAGGGAGAGGGGGGAAAAAGGAGGATCAGAGCTGTGCAGGCTGCAGAGGGGTGAGGGCACCATGATCTACATAGGGTGAGTGCAGGCTGGGCCTCAGTCACATGGGTGTGAACATTTTGGAGTAATCCGAGGGCTCTTCCCTCAGCAGCCTCTTGGGTTCCTTCCCTCTGACAGCTTGCTCTGAGTTCGGGAAGCACCGGGATGTGGTGGGAGAAGGGGAGGTGCTGGAGGGAGCCTCTCTCTACAGAAGCTGTTTGTGAGAGCAGAGTGAGTGACGCACAAACCCCGGCTCTGTCAGAGCAGGTGCCTGCTTTGAATAGTGAGTCTTCCCTCTCAAACCGCAGACAAGCGGAAGAGGAATGTGACCCAAATCTCTCCTCTGTTCTGGATGTTTTGAGAGGAGCTTTGGCAGTCCTGGGCTAAGCTGGGGTTTGTGAATGGAAACGCAGGCCAGCTTTTGGTAGCAGCTCTTCACCTGGAGCGCGCAGACAAGTCCTGAGCTGTGCCGTGTGCAGCCCCGAGGCTTTCTTCAGGAAGGGGTCCCATTTCAGTGCCTCTGCTCCCAGGAGATGTCCCAAAGCTTTGGACAAATGGCCGGAGGGTGACACAGTGTAACCCTACAGGTGAGGTGCTCACCAAGCAGAGTGTTGCTCGGTGGGGAGCAGGGCGCTTTCTGCTCAAGTGGGCCCTTTTCCCCTTTCCTTTCTGGATTGGTTCATTTGTGACCCTTGCAGGAGCTCTTTTCTTCAGGCTCTATTCTCAGAACTGTCTCTCATTTGTTGATATGATGAGGTGTTGTTTTTGTAGCCTGTTCCTTTGGCTGATCTTTGCCTGTGACATGCCAGGTGGTGTTGCATTAAGCAAGTGGGGCAGAAGCTGATGTGAGGAGGATGCTCTCAGTGCTTCTGGTTTTTTATTTATTCTAATAGTCGGACCTATTTTAAGAGAGTCTTCCCAGCTGCAAGGCAGATAATGCACTGTGCCATCTAATCCTGCCATTCCTGGAGTGCCTGCCAGTCTCTGCTTGTTTATCCCACTCCAGAGTGCAGTGTGATACACGCCTGAAGGATGCTCGGCTTCATCCTCTCCGGCAGCTTGTTTAGGCAAGAGCCTGCAGAGAGGGAGCACCGGGTCTGCTGCAGCACAGGCTGGCACAGCCAGTCCCCTGCCTCACCTGGAACCTTGATCTGTGCCGAGCTCTCGCACGCTGACACATTTGGCAGCTCTTCTGCTGGAGCTGAAACTGGCCCAGCTTACGTGCATGGAGCCGTCTCTCCACAGCGTGGGACTTGGCAGAGGGAAGCACATGGGACTGTAGTGTCCTTTCCCTGGGAAGGCTGCTGTGTGCCAGGGCTGGGGAATGTGCTGGAAGCAGGTGACTCATGCCCAGGGGCCTGCAGGCACCTGGAGGAATGCAATAAATAACAGTGTGGGCCAGAGATTCAACAGGAGCTCTGGCTCCCCACCCAGACAGCGCAATGCCTGCCCCTCTCTGCCCTCCTGCAGCTGCCAGTGCCCTGCCTTCCCTTCCCCAGGAAATCCTGTCTATCTTTGATGCCTCCAGTGAGGCTGGGCTCCCTTCGTCTTTAAGACCTGGAGACAGAACCTACTCTGACTGCCTTGGCCAAATTCTGTGCTGATAATCAGAGCAAAGCTCTTGGGTTGTGTTTTGTGTCTGGTGTAGGTCCTGCAGGGCTGGTCTGGGCAGGGCCCTGCACTGTGCCTGTAAGAGGCGAGTGATGGCCCTTGTTGGGTGGCAAAGCTGTGTCCTCTTTCTGCACTAACCTGAGCAGGTCAGAGGAAAGCCAGTCCCCTCCCTTGCTGGTCTGTCTGTGACTGAAGGCTGAAAGTAAATGAAAACTGAATGGGCTTTCCACGGAAATTTGTGGAAAAGGCTGTTTCTGCTAGGAAATGCTGCTTGTACAACCTGGAGCGAAGGGATCAGGAACTGACTTATCCTGGGGGTGAGAAGGCGTCTGTGAAGTCATCAAAATAGAGATTCTGTTCTGGGTTCTAGCTGGAGCAATTTTCAAGTGTGGCAATAGGAAGGAGAAGAAGACTTCTTGAGCCAAGGCTTTTTAAGTAAATGAAAAGGGGATTTCAGAGTGTCCATGATAACCAGGGACTGGCCCTGGGTGACCTGAGAGGTTCCTTCCTGACTTTGCTCTGAGCTGTCAGCCTCTGCGGCCCCAAAGGATGCCGTGGGCACCCTCTGCTTTTGTGTAAAGCTGTGCGCTCCATCCCCTGCCTCCAGCCCACTGTGTGCCTGCAGTGCAGTCTGAGGTGGGGAAAACATCCCCCTCTGGTTTTCCTTGGTTTTGGCAGGAATGGGGACCACGGATCACGTCATAGTGCTGGCTTCCACCAACCGCGCCGATGTCCTGGACAACGCTCTGATGAGACCTGGGAGGCTGGACAGGCACATCTTTATTGATCTCCCAACACTCCAGGTATGTTCCACCAGCTGCCTTGTCCTTCCAGTGACTGAGGTGTCCCAGTCCCTGCTGGTGACTCACTGGCCTGCAAAGACTGACTTTGGAGGAGATGGAGATGTTGAGCCTCTGTTTGCCTTTGTTCTTGTTTCTGTGCTCTGAGTCAAGGATTTGTGGTGCTAATGCAGTGTCCTGTTCCTCTGAAGTGACAGCTCACTGGTCTGGAGGTCTCTGCTCTGGTAGAGTCTTGGCAGTGAATTCTTCTATGATCCCTTTGCCATGCAGATGCAGAGCTATGTTTGTGTCTTCTCTTCGGGAAATTGGGAAGCACCTAATTGGCAACTGGCTGGTGTGAGAGCTTAAATTGTCGTGTGCCTTGAGCAGTGTTTCTTCTGTAGGTTTACTGCCCTCCCTATCCTTGTAAGGCTCCTCATTTTCCTTTAGACTGCCTGTTAAGTGACTTTCTCAGTGCTTTTTAAATCCATTTACAAGAGTCTTCCATGTCCGCTGTGTTGACATTTGTAGCAGAGTTCTGGGAATAGGCTCAGCTGCAGTGAGGATCTGTGTGCTCTGCCAGCACAAGCTCTTCCTCTCCCATCTGTGCTTCACTGTCCTCCACAGAGTTTTCAGTGAAAATACCTTAAATGCCTGATAGAATCTGGCCCCGGAAGCATGATCTGTGCAGCTGCCCTGAAGGAGGAAGGGGAAAAACCCTGGCAACTGAGCCCATTGTTTGAGTCAGGATCTCCTGGACCAGCTGAATGAGTCACTGGTGGCTGCTCGCCAGCGGCATCTCACCCCCACCTCCGTCTGGGAAATGGGTGCAGGCTGAGGAGCTGCTGGATGGGCTTTGCAGTTTGTGGTTTGTGCAGGAGCAGGTCGAGGCAGTCAGAGCTCCTTCCTGCGAGAGCTTTTATGGTGAGGGAAAAGTTAAGACAGATCAGAGTGAGAGTGAGGGAGGGGAGGGTGGCCTTGAGAGAGAAAGCAGTGACTCAGGGAGAGCCTCGTGCATCTGTTGGGAATTTGAGAGCTGGGTGTTTATCAGGGCTGCGGGAGCACTGCAAGGAGAGCCCTGCCCTCTGCTGGCACTGTCGCTGTCCCCTGTGCCAGCAGTGCCACCACCCTGCTCCCTGCCGTGGGCAGCAGGGAAGCTGCCGCGTTGTGACCCCTGGCTCAGGTGCTGGGTGTTCTTTACAGGAGAGAAAGGAGATCTTTGAGCAGCACCTGAAGGGCCTCAAGCTGATCCAGGACGGCAGTTTCTACTCACAGCACCTGGCAGAGCTGACGCCGGGATTCAGTGGTATGATGTGTGCTAGGGCTGCTCCCATTCTGTTCAGGCTGGACCTTCTGGGGTCTAACAGAGAGTTTTGGTCAAAAAGGGCTTTTTGCTCCATTTCTGTGGGAAATAGAAAAAAAATTGTGGGAACCTGGTGAACTCTGATGAGCAGTTATTCATGACTGTTTTCAATCTCCCAAAATTTGTGGGACTAGCAGGGTGGAGAGGTAGGGAAAACACACTTTTATAATGCCCAGGTGCCTAATTCCTAAGGGAAGGAACCAGTCCTGTTCCTTTCAAAGCTGTTGTTGAGGATGAAGTGCTGCACTTCAGAGGAGAGACTGTTAAATTGATTTATGTTACCAGGAAAACGATGGGAGGAATGAGTAGGAATTATTTTGCTGGTCAGAGTAGAAATTGGACAGCTCTGCCTGGCTCCTGCATCGAGCCTCCTTCCAGGGTGGGTCCCTGGGAGCCTGAAACAGTGCTGAGCAAGGGGCTCCAGAATTCCTGTTTATGTGAAGTTCCTGGAATATCCGTTCTGGGTTTCCCCTCTCCCAGGCCCCAGCATGCTGCCTCTCCGTGACTTCTCTCAGCAGCCCCCCGCCACCATCACCCACCCACACAAACTGGGAACAGATGTTCCTTCTCTTCTCTCTGAGGTTGAGCAGAGCAGCAGCCTGTGCCAGCCAACTGCCCACACCATCCCTGTCCCCGGGAGCCAGCCTTGGCCTCAGCCTGCTCCTGGATTGCTGAGCTCTGTGTGGTATCAGCATTCCCTGCCAAAGCAGTTGTATTATTCAAATCCAGCATCAACACCATGCACTGGTGTGGCTCTCTGTTCCCAAGGAACAAAAAGCACAGGCTGTTTGCCTTCCTTACGTCCTTCTCCAGATTTGTTTGTGCCTCTTCCTCCTCTGAATTCTCTGTCCCATTCAGGCACAATGTAACTCTTGTGAACTCGTGTCTGCAGGAGCTGACATAGCAAACATCTGCAATGAAGCTGCTCTGCACGCTGCCAGGGAAGGGCACAAATCCATCGACACCTCCAACTTCGAGTACGCTGTGGAAAGAGTCATTGCAGGTGAGAGATGCAGCCGTTTCATGGAATCATGGAATGGTTTGGGTTAGGAGGGACCTTAAAGCCCATCCAGTCCCACCATGGGCAGGGACACCTTCCACTGCCCCAGGGTGCTCCAAGCCCTGTCCATCCTGGCCTTGGACCCCTTGGACACTTCCAGGGATGGGACTACCACAGCTTCTCTGGGCAGCTTGTGCCGGTGCAGCAGCATTTCTTGTAGCCTCAGGGATCTGTGCCGCTCAGGTGAGGGGGTAACATTCCGGTAAGACTGATAGATTCAGACTGTCCTCTGGCCTGAAAGTCTTTAATGACTGTCACAGAAAGTTCTCTGAAAAAGACCCCAAATGGCTCCATCTTCCTGAACCTGCAGGAGTCTGAACCCATAGCTCAGGAAAAAGGGCCAGTGGCAAAATAATAAAGAGGAGAATTTGAATCTGTGTGGCTTTTTCAGTTTAGAAGGTTGGGGGATTTGTGGGTTGTTACTTTTTTTTAAACAAGAAGAGTGACAGTATCTCTGGGGTTTTTCTTGCTGCTCTGGACACCTGCTACATAAACATCAACAGCAAATTGGCTCTGCATCCTCACCAGCAAGAAATCAGGGATTTTTCTTTCTGCCCTCCAAGGCCAGGCTTTGATGAATTGGCAGAATAAACTGCAAGACAGTAGAGCACTGTTCTCCCTGTGAGAACATCCTGTGGCCTTTCCCTGCTGCTTGTGCCATTGCCAGGGGAGGAACCTCTGGAGATTTCCCTGTAGCAGTGTATTGTAGGGAGGGAAAAAGAGTTCCCAGAACTCTTGACTTCACCTGAGGGATTTGAATGTGGTGGGTTTTGGGCTGAACTGCCCTGGAGCCAAACTGTGGATTTTGTAATCAGACACTGAACTGCTTCCAGGCTCCATTCCGGGGGGAGCCTGGGCACACAGACTGGCATTCTGTGCCTTTTGAGTGGAACATGTGGAACAGGATGTTTGTACTGGGTCAGTTACTTACTGATCCTGGAATTAAGCCCTGACTGTTTGCTTTATCAGAAAATGCTTCAGAGAATTGCTCATTTAAAAGCAGATGTTTGATAATATCTTCACTGTTTCACCTGTCACAGAAAAACAAAACCCATGGAGTGCTCTGCATAAAAACACAAGTCCAGAACTGTACTCAGGAGCTCTCAGGATCGGATAGTGAGACAACTGTAGTTGTAACACAGAAATTCTTATAAGCCACAGCAAAGACCACAGAATCCCGGAATGGTTTTGGTGGGAAACGACTTTAAAGTCTGTATTTCAACCACTGTCCTGGGCAGGGACACCTTCCACTATCCCAGGTTGCTCCAAGCCCCATCCAACCTGGCCTTAGACACTTCCAGGGATGGGGCAGCCACAGCTTTTCTGGTCAACCTGTGCCAGGGCCTCGCCACCCCCACAGTAAAGATTTTTTTCCTAACATCCCAACTAAACCTCCTCTCTTTCAGTTTGAAGCCATTCCCTCTTGCCATGCCACCATGTGGTCTTGTAAAGATTGCTTTACTTTCCCATCTGCAGGAGCAAAAGCACCAGGCTTGTAGGGACTCACTGGCCTTTTCTTTCTAAAGTCCAGCCTTGCCTTAGTTCCCCAGACTGGGAAGATAAAGCAAAAAGCGAGGAAGGCGTGGGGGAATGGCAGCAGAAGGAATCTCTGGGCTCCATGTGGTGGGGCATTGCAGGACATGGGCTTTGGCAGTTAAAGCTGCCTGGCCTCACTCAGGCTCTGCTGTGTCTAGGAGGCCACGGAGGCTTTGTGTTGCTTAATCAGATTCTCTCATATTAACAGGACCAGCTATTTTTTTGTAGCCTGAGTCTAAAAGATCCCAAACAACCCCCCCAGGCCCCTGTATTAAATGTACCCTTTCCATGTCATAGGAATGCTTCTGGGTTTCACAATCCAGAAGGCATTTAAGTTCCCATAAAAGCTTTTCTTGAAAGAAAGAAGATATTACTGTGCTTTCCATTAGGAGCTTCTGGTTTTAATAAGAGTGGGGTGGAATCAAAAGGGAGCTCTGCAAGTCCAGAGGCCCTTAAAGCTTTGTGTTGCTGTAAGGGAGGAGCAAGAACTTCTTCTCTCTGTGGTAGTTCCCATTGTGTTTTTAGTTTGGGAACAGAAAGCAGTCAGTCAGGTCTCCTGGGAGTGAGGGAAGAAACCTGCTGAGCACACAGAGGCTTTTAGGGCTTGGCTTTAGAAGATGGAGCTTATTTTCTTGGTGGGGTTTGTGTAAGGCCAGCAGAGATGCACCAGAATTGTTTCCTGGGTGGTTTGTGTCATAAATGTGATAAGTTCAGTTTTTCAGGGAACTTTTCTGCCTGGAGATTATGTAGGAAAAGAAATAATGTCGGTAGGCACACTGTGTGCTATTGTGAAGAGCACAGTCCCTCCCTCAGTGGGCTGACGGGAATGCTTCCAGAATTTTTTACGTGTGTGTATGTATATATACATTTATATTTATAGAGAATAGATCCATCTTGCTATGGAAATAGCCATACAGGGCCATGCTCACATGCTGCTGAGGGCAGGGTAAGGGACTGGCTGATGAAAATCAAGGCAGTTGAAATTAATCTGCAGTTCCATCGTGCCTGGGGGGGCACAGCAGTTTCCAGGGTCCCTGAGCAGTAATTTTACAAGATCTGCCACACTAATTTTGTTGTTTCCTTGTTTAATAAAGCCCTTGACTTTGTTTAAAAATTCATGTTAATAGAATGTTGTTTTCCAAGACATGAAGCAAGCATGGTGCCATATAGTTTCTGACTGGCTGTTCTCTCCTCCGCTGCTCCAGGCTCTGTGTGGGGACCCTGGCCTGGAAGTCCCGGGACCTTTTTGCATCCAACATTCCAAGCTGTAATGAGGGCCTGACACACTGTGTGTTCTGCACTTACTTTTCCTATGCGATAGAAGTTTTACTTCCATTCACTTTTTTTTTTTTTTTTTTTTAATCCTTTGTGGACTTGCTCTGCCGAGTTGGAAAATAGATACTTTTGAAAATCACTTTTCTGGAGGAAGGGTTAAGTGTGAGCTATGGCTTCATTTGCTGGTTCTCAGGAGCCTGGGAATAAGCTCATATGGAGCACGCTGTATGTAATTAGAGACATTTCCAGGCTCTGGAGAAGGATTTCTGTGTCTGCTCTCGGACTTCAGCTGATTTGAACACTCTTAATGCACAGTTTTCTCGACTGGGACCTTGTATATATAATGCAACATCTTTCTTCTCTCCTGTTCTGCCTAAGGGACTGAAAACAGCAACATCAGTGTGAGACTAGCTTGTCTCATTTTGGGTTTTGTTATTCGGGGGGTTTTTTGTGTTGTTTGGGGATTTTTTTTCCACAAAAAAAAAAAAAAAAAAGAGAAAGCTGCCTTGTTGCATATCTGAGGCTGGGAATGGGGTTCTTGAGCTGTGATCAAATCAAATATCAAATTACTTGTCTAATGATTAAGTCCGCTGCAAGGAGAAGGGGAAAAAGTTTTTGCCAGGGTTTTCAAGTAATTCCAGGCATGGATTGCTTTCCACTTCAGGGCCAGGGAGCACCTTTTCCAAACGTTGTCGTTAAAGGGGTTTTGCTGCCTCCCCCTTTCCAGAGTGCAGCACAAACAGTTTGGCCACAGGCTGTGCACTCGGCTGGACCAGGTTATGCCCTCTGGTTCCACCTGTTGATAGCCTATCAAAGCCTGCTCTGTGTTCCCACAGGCACTGCCAAAAGAAGTAAGATCTTGTCACCAGAAGAGAGGAAGGTTGTGGCGTTCCATGAATCCGGGCACGCGCTGGTTGGATGGCTGCTGGAGCACACCGAGGCCGTCATGAAGGTACCTCCCCTGGCAGGGAAGGGAGTCCCGAGGGCTTCCCTGTCCAAGATTGCTTTGTGGTACTTGTGTGGAGTTCTGCTGAGCTCTGGGAGCCTGGGGCTGTGCTACTGCAGCAAAGGAAATGGCAAATACACAATCACAGAATCATTTTCCTTGGAAAGAACCTTTGAGGTTGCTGAGTCCAGTCATTGACTTAGCACTGCCAAGCCCACCACTAAACTGGATATTAGGAATAAATTCTTCACTGAGAGGTTGCTAAGCATTGGAACAAGTTCTCTAGGGATGTCACCATCACTGGAAATGTTCAAAACCAAGCGGAGGTGGCACTTCACAGTATGGTTCAGTGAGCTGGTGGGATTCGGTCGAAGGTTGGACTTGATGGTCGTGGAGGACTTTTCCAGCCTTAATGATTCTGTGATTATATAAACCATGTCCCTAATTTATGCTGTGGAGAAATCCATTATTAGGCTCCATTGATGATAGTGCTGGTGCAAAGCTGATTAACCAGCTATAGGAGAAGCCTTGCAATTAAAAATTAGAAGCAACTTGAGTCTCTTGGTGCTGCTGCTCAGTCGTGCATTTCCAGGCTGCTCCGTGTGTGCACACATCCAAATGGGATCCCTTTCCCAGCACGTTGCAGCCGGTGAAGCCATTCCAGGAATTGCTCTGATGCTGAAGGACAGATGTGCTCTCCAGACTGGGAGGTTGTCTGCCCCAAGCCCTTCTCTGCAGGGAAAGGCCTCTGTGGCACCCCGGGATGTGATCCATGTATATCTCTGAAAGCCGGGACACTGCGGGGAGGTGGGGAGTGAAATGAGGAGGGTGACAGCTCCTTGGCTCGTTACCAGCAGCACATTCACTCTGAATGACCCATTGTGTAAGCAGAACTGGTGTTAATTGCTATCATTTAATAGGTGGGGGGAATGGCTGTTATTTTTCTGAAGGCTCCTGTCTTTCTGCAGGTGGTCTCAGGAATTCTGGTGCAGAATCAGTGAACTCTGTGTGGCCTACACGCTCCAAAGTAACTCCTAAATGTCAGGATTTCTGTGACTTACTGTTAAGGATAATTTCCTGAGCAGAAAGTGTGTTCATGTGTGAAGGCAGAGCCTTCAATGCAGGAATGGGGACACCCTGCTGTCCTTGGCTGTGTAGGCCAACCTGTCCATGGCAATGGAAAAACTTCACTGGGAGTGCAGAGGTCTCTTCCTGCCCTCCCTGTGCTGCTTTAGTGGGAGCTCTGTTGCTCTCTGAGCTGAGGAAGCTGCCCTGTGTTGCAGGTGTCCATAGCTCCTCGGACAAACGCGGCGCTGGGATTTGCGCAGATCCTGCCCCGGGAGCAATACCTGTTCACCAAGGAGCAGCTGCTGGAGAGGATGTGCATGGCCCTGGGGGGGAGAGTGGCCGAGGCCATCACCTTTAACAAGGTCACCACAGGTGAGAAGCCAGAGCCTGGCACGGGCAGGTGAAGGTCCAAGGGGATCTGAGCAAGGGAAGGAGGTTTCCTGTGCTGGGAAGAAGAAGAAATGTCCCACGGTGTGTTTTGACACCTGTGAGCATGGAGGTTTCGGGGGTGGCTGTCTTAGGCTTGTCCCAAAGCCGAAGGCCGCAGGTGCAATTATTGGTGAGGACCTTGAGAAGACCTGGAGCTTTCTGTGCTGTGTTTCCAGCTAGCTGAATCCAGATAGGATCATGGGATGGTTTGGGTTGGAAGGGACCTTAAAGCTCACCTGGTCCCACCCCTTGTCATGGGCAGGGACCCCAGGTTGCTCAGTGGGCAGTGGCAGGTCAGGACTCAGGTGAGCTGGCCACAGTAGGGTCGCTCCCTGTCACTCCTGGGTCCTGGGATGTGCAGGAAGGTCCCTCACTGTGGGCAGTGTTCCATGGGCTCCAGTGGGTCCTCTGCTCTCTCCACTGGTAGGACGTGGGTTTGTGCAGGATGTGCTCCTCCTGCCCTCAGCTGAGAGCTGGCCAGCACTGTGTGTGTCTTTCCTGCCCAGGAGCACAGGATGACCTGAAGAAGGTGACCAAGATTGCCTACTCCATGGTGAAGCAGTACGGGATGGTGCCCAGCATTGGCCAGATCTCCTTCCCAGACCCAGAGAGTGCCCCTGGCATCGGCCGGCGCCCCTTCAGCCAGGGCCTCCAGCAAATGATGGACCACGTAAGGCCACCCTGGGCTAAGGGTTTCTTTTTGGTCTTTGCTTTCTGCAGTTCAGTGAAAAATGGCCAGAGGTTTATACGCAAACAACCTGCATTTTGTTGTTGGTCAGTGAGTGAGCACTTAACCTGTTCCATGACTGTGTCAGGGCAGTGCAGTGAGGAAGCAGGAGCAGGCAGGATCCCACTGTGAGTTCAGCCCAGTAGCCTGTGCTGTGCAGGGCTGAGATGGCAAGAAATCTGTGTCTTGCAGTCTCAGCTGCACAGTGGAAATGTGTGCACTACCTAGATCAGAGCTAACCAAAATGATGGTCAGACTGGCTGCAAATCAGCCTGACAGGAAATTGGGCTTCATTGCTGAAAAAAACACATTTAGTTGAAAAGTCAAAAAGCTGGAAACAAGTTCTGTTTCAGAAGCACGATGGCTGTGCTCTCTTGGGATTTGAGCTGAGCTGCACCTTTCGCTCCTGGACAGCCATAATCTGCATTTCCTGTCCAGCTGTGCTAGGCAAGATTTCATTGCCCTTTATCACCAGCATTCCTTGGACTTTTTTTCAGCCAGTTTATCCATAGTTTCTTTTGATGGGGACCACGTTCTGCCTGGCTCAGTTTGCAGATTCCATCCCTCGGTGCTCTCCTTGTTTAGCCACACATTGTGTTTGTTGCCACCTACATCCCAACTCCCTCTTCTTGTTTCTTCAAGGAAGCCAAAATCCTGGTGGCTCAGGCTTACAGGCGCACAGAAAAGCTCTTGCTGGAGAACCGGGACAAGCTGCAAACAGTGAGTTGAATTGTGTGGGGGTGTGTTGGTTGTTTTGAGTTGGTTTGGGTGTTTTTAACTGGTGGTTTTTGCCTTGCTGCTTACTGTGCTCTGTAGCTCAGCTGCTGCAGTGTCTCTCTCCTAGAAAGTCTCGTAGTGGGAGTGTTGGGAACGAGTGACTGTTTACTGTGTATCCCCCGGATTCAGAGCGGGCACGGGAGGAATGTGTGTGCCTTTCCCAGCAGTGAGTAGTCTGCCTCCTCACACCAGCTGGTGTTTGCAGGGTAGAGGAGGAGGAGTGCTCTGTGGAAATGATCAAAGCTGGAGTTTGTGTCCTTTACCTGCTTGCCTCTTGGCAGTGGAATTTCCTGGAGAGCAGACAGTAACTGTTTTGGGGAAGCCAAGCCAGGAATCAGGTGGACAGTTTCTGGCTGTGGTGTAGGAATATGGGGCCTGTCACCTTGGCTGACTGGGGCTAGTTCCTGCTTTCTGGTGGCTCCAGGCAGTTTTCTCTTCCTTGATACCTGATACACCAAGGAATCCTTGTTGCAGAGATAGAGCTTCGCTTCCTCCCCTCTGTTTCCTGACAGTCCCAATCCAGCTGCACACCCTGGTACATCCCCACCTGTGCCAGGAGCTCTGTGCCCAATGCTGGGCCAAGCTTGGGTCACAGCAGCCTCTTTATGTCCTTGACTTCCCTTCAGAATTCCAGTCCATGACTTCCAAAATGACCAGGAGTCAACTTAATGTTGCCTATTTTGCAAATTGAGCAATTTTTTTTCCTCAAATCTTTTTAAGCAAACAACAACAACAACTTCTTCAGCTACACAGTGTCAGGCCTCCAGTGCGTGGTAAGTGAGAGCTCGGACATGCTGCTGTCCCTGGGACAGTGTCCTGGCAGCTCTGGAGCAGGGATCCTCAGGGGTGTCTCTGCAGGCTCCTCTGTCCTGCTGCTGCCATCTAACAGCAGCCAGATGTTTGCTGGAGGCTCAGCACAGAAAAACTTTAAAGTACAGCCAAAGTATCTCCGGAGTCAGTGTTTCGGTTGCCAGGCCAGCGTGTCGCATCTCGTCAGGAGGATCGAGCAGTTCCGTGCTGGACAGCCACCTGCTGCTCCAGAGGGGCGGTGCTGCTGCCAGAGGGGCCAGAGAATTCCTCTCTTCTGGAGAGAAACTTGTGCTGACCTCCAGCCCCTGCCTGCAGGAACAGGCAGCTCTTTGTTAGCGCAGTGTGTGCAGGGAAGGCTCTGGGTCTGCCTGAAGTCTCGATGCTGCTTTGGCTCTTGGGCAGGGCCACAGGTGCGGCAACAGTGGCAGGAGGAACACTTTTCTCATTGTTCCTGGAGCTCTTACTCCGAATCATTCCCAAGAGCTTGCTTTGTTTCCTGCAGTCATGTTGTGAATTCCTGGCCAAACATGCTCTTGGGAATGGTGCCAGAGCGTGGAGAACTTGGTCCTGGCTCCAGTGGCTTCAAGGTCACCCTGTCTGTGATGGGACCGCCAGGGCCTGCTCCTGGCGGGGCTGCAGGTGCTGAGACCTGAGTTGAGCTGACAGTTCAGACCAGCTCAGAGAAGCAGTTGGGAACCCTCATTTTGGCTTCTTTCTCCTTTCCAGCTGTCCAATGCCCTCCTGGAGAAAGAAGTGATCAACTACGATGACATTGAAGCTTTGATCGGGCCCCCACCCCACGGGCCCAAGAAGATGATTGCTCCTCAGAGCTGGCTGCAGGCAGAGAGGGACAAGCAGGACACCAGGGAGGATGAAACACCTCCCCAGCCACCAAACCAAGAGGAGGAGGAGGAACCACGCCTGAGACCAGTGTGAACCCACTCCCGTGTGGAATGGGACGGCTCTGGAGGCTTCTGTTGGACACAGACACTTTGCCTTCTCAGCTCCAGAATCAAGGGTGCTGAGCAGGGAATTGCTGTGCTGCTGCTACCCCAAAATTAAGGGATGGCTATGTTGGCTCTTTGAGCTCTATCCTGCAGGAAGGAGAACTCCTCAGGATTTCAGAATTGATTCCCAGCAGGGTGGTGGTGGTTAGCAGTTGGGTAAGTCTGATCTGCTGGGAAGGTTTCTTGTACACAGGAGCAGGGAAGATGTTCCTATGGGTGGAAGATGCCATGTGAGCCACTTCTAGCTGTGCTCTGTGCCATGGCAGGAGGGCAGGGCTGTGCCCTCAGCATGGGGGCACCCCCGTGGGGCTGAGCTGAGCTGCTGCAGCTCTTGTGTAACCTTTGAACATAACACACAAACAGCCCTGGCTGGAATAAACTGCCCACAACGTGCTGCTGTGTGTGTAGAATGTGTCAGGCTCCGGGGGTGTTTTGGCACACATGCAACTCATTAGAGCTGTGGAGTGGTACAGGACAAGGGCCTCCTTCTCCCTGGTCAATAATTTATGTGCAGTTGTTACAGAAAGTGTTTCTCAAGCAGAGGTTGAAACAAAACTGTCCCGAGCTCAGCAGCAGGACATGGGGAACCAGCTGTGCAGGGGGTGACTGAGGACACATGGGAAGACTGTTCTGAACTGCTGGTTCAGAACTGAAGAGGTGCTCTTGGAAATCCAGCAAAAGCAGGTGTGTTTGTTGGGAATCCTCAGGAAAAGCTGCTTCATCCTCATGGCTCTTGCAAAACAGGCTCTGTTGACAGGGGTTGTCTGGTGTTCATCAGAGAAAGCATTAAAGTGGTTGTTGCTGCCTGGAGTGCCCTGGCTGGGTTCATCTTTTAGGAAGGATTATTGTCTCGAGTTATTCCACCAGGGCTGTCTGTGACCTGAAAGACCCCAGCCTAAGCCTGGGCTCTGACAGCTCACAGCCCTCGGGCCTTTGTCACAGACCCAGGCTCCTGGCCTGGGTCAGGCTGGGTCTGGGAGCCTCCTCCTTCCCTGAGAATGTGAAGACGTTCTGAAGATGAATGTGTCCTCTCCCCTGTCCCAGCTCATTCCCTGGGGTCTCGTGGTTCCTGGGGAGTGATTTCCCTTGATTTCAGGGGCACAAGTAGTTTCCTACATCTAAAATGCTGCCTGGATTTTTTAATTCCAAACTTGTTTGTTTCTTCCCAGGCACACTTTGAATTCCCTTTTCCAGCAGCAGATGAAATTTCGAGTGTTCTTTATTTTTTTAGCTCACAGACCCTTGGTGCGGCGGGAGTTCAGTTCCCGTGGAGCTGAGGGTGATGGGAGCGGTGCAGTGTGGGCACCGCGGTGGGACAGGGCAGGGTCCCTGGTGGCTTCTGGGGTGCTGCAGTGCTGCTGTGCCATCGCTCCCAGGCCAAGGCCATGGATCCCACTGCTGTGGGACCTGGGATCTGCCGAGGGGGATGGAAGCCCCCGACCCCTGTCTTGCCACATGGGAGATAATGCTACTCCCCACAAAGGGGGGACAGTGGAGCAGGGATCCTGCTCTGGCGTTGGATGTGGAGGGGAACAGGGACCCCTACGCTGCCACGGGATTCCTCTAGGTCTTGGAGTGTAACCCCTGCCCGGTGTTCATCCCATCCAGCCTGGCCAGGAGGTGCTGGGCACGGGAGAGGGCATCGAGCTGCTGCTCCCGATCGAGTCTGGCTGTGGGCCCGTGGCCCAGTTCCCCCCTCGCCCCCATCCCGGTTCGCCCTCGCCCATCGCTCGCCAGGCGCGGGCCCTTTAAGCTGCCGCCATCTTTCCTGCGGGCGCGGCGAAGCCGCCGCCGGCCCTCGCTGGCCCCGCCCCAATCTGGGCGGCTCGCGCGCTGCCCGTTGGGCTCTGCCGCGGCATTTCCGGCGCCGCCGCGGCAGCGCTTCCTTTCCGGTCGCCATTGTCGTGGCGGGAGGTGAGTGAGGGCCTGGGGCTTCATCCGCCGCCATCCGCCCGCCGGGGCCGCGCCCACCGCTGCCACAGCCGCGCACGGAGCCCCGGGGGTGCTAATGGGGCCGCGCTGGGCCGGGGGCCGCGGGTTCCGGGGCGTCCCGGGGGCCGGGAAGGGCCCTCCCGAGCCGCGCTAACCGTGCCCATGTCCGCAGGCCGCAGCCATGGCGCCCAGCCGCAATGGGATGATCCTGAAGCCCCACTTCCACAAGGACTGGCAGCGCCGAGTCGCCACTTGGTTCAACCAGCCCGCCCGCAAGCTCCGCAGGTGAGTC
Source organism: Dasyornis broadbenti (assembly GCA_013397935.1). Taxonomy (NCBI): domain Eukaryota; kingdom Metazoa; phylum Chordata; class Aves; order Passeriformes; family Dasyornithidae; genus Dasyornis; species Dasyornis broadbenti. The sequence goes on from VZRN01006223.1 coordinate 399,466, forward strand.
CCGCGGTTCCGGGGGCCGCGGGAGGTGATTTCTCGGCTTCTGCGGGGCCGCTTAGGAAGCCAGAGCGCCGTAGTTTTATGGTCAGCCGGTGCCTGAGCGTGTTCGTGCGAGCCCCTTCCAGCCACAGCCAAGTGATGAGACATCTCCGGAATCGCTGCATCCACAGTGATGAATCTTCTTCCCTGGGTCTCTGATGGCAGCGGCAGTTCCAGGGCAGGAGATGCCTTCTTGCAAGGGCAACAGTGGCTCACCTGGAACAGATGCTGTGATCCTGGTGGCTGTCCCATTGATGTGGCCCAGGCGGGCAAGACACCGATGGCACTTGGCTTGTACCAGGCATCGTGTGGCCAGCAGGACCAGGGCAGTGCCTGTACTCTGTGCTGGCACTGCCGAGGCCACGCCTGGAATTCTGGGGACACATTTGGCCTCTTGCTGCGAGAGAGACGTTGTGGAGTATGGTCTAGAGAAGAGAATGGAGCTGGAGAAGGAGCCTGGAGCACCAGGAGTGACTAAGGGAGTTGGGAAAGGGGCTCAGCCTGGAGAAAAGGAGGCTCAGGGGGAGCCTTGTGGATCTGCACAACTCCTGACAGGAGGGGGCAGCCAGGGGAATTCGGGCTCTGCTCCCAGGGAACAAGGGACAGGATGAGAGGGAACAGCCTCAAGCCGTGCCAGGGGAGGGTCAGGTTGGACATCAGGAGGAATTTCTTCCTGAAAAGGGAGGTGGTGGAGTCTCCATCCCTGGGGCTGTCCAAGGAAGAAGTGGACATGGCACTCAGTGCTCTGGGCTGGTGACAAGGTGCGGATCAGTCACAGGTTGGACTCAGTGACTTTTGAGGTCGTTTCCAAGCTAAATGATGCCGTGATCCTGCCATTCCAGGAGGAAGGCTCGCCAGGCCAAGGCTCGCCGCATCGCCCCCCGGCCCGTGGCTGGGCCCATCCGGCCCATTGTGAGGTGCCCTACGATCAGATACCACAAAAAAGTTCGTGCTGGCAGAGGCTTCAGTCTGGAGGAGCTTAAAGTAAGTGCAGAGGATTGATCCAAATAAACGAGCTCCTATTTTGAGCTCAGCTGCTTCTCCCGTCCTGGACAAGGTGACTTGCCTAGGTGTCGGTACCTGCTTGCACTGCCGCAGCCAGGGAGACTGGATTTCCTGGCTCAGGGAGCGAGGAAAGACTGGTCTCACCTGTAACAGTGGAGCAGGTGTGTGAAAGGTGGTTTGAAAGATGAATGTTTGTTTATCTGGTCAGACCGTCATTTAAAATCTCATTAAAATCAAGCTGAAATAGAAGAAATTTAGGTTGGATGTACAAAAGAGCTTCTTTCCTGTAAGGGTGGTGAGGCTCTGGAACAGGCTGGCCAGAGAAGCTGTGACTGCCCCTGGATCCCTGGAAGTGTCCAAGGCCAGGTTGGACAGGGTTTAGAGCACCCTGGGATAGTGGAAGGTGTCCCTGCCCATGGCAGGCAGTACAACTTGGTGAGATTTAAGGTCCCTCCCAACCCATATTATTCAGAGATTCTATGAAATTTGAATTCTGATAGAGCTTTGAGTCTCCTAAACTTTTATAGGAGAGGGGGAGGAATAAGATCATCTTCATTAAATTTTGGGGTTTTGTGAAACATGTTTCTGCTAATCCGAAATATTTTGACTGATGTGTTCATATGGAGCAAGTAAACCCAGCTCAATTTAGTTCTAAGAGCAGCAGGGGATGTTGTACCAGAAGGAAGAACCATTCATTCAGTGCAGCCTCCCAGAGCAGCTGGATTAATAATAGTTGGATTAGGAACACTCAAAATTTGTGGGAAGTGTTTCCTGCCTTCCATTCCTTCAGGACACTTGTCACTGTGACCTGCCCAGGTGTACTCAGCTGGTAAGGGTGGTCTGCAGGGCCCCCCACTGTTTTATCTGTGATCAGATAGCACATCAGGGCTTGCTGGCAGGCACCAGCCACCTCTGCGTGGTGTTCAGTGTCTTAATTAAAACATTTATAACTGAAATTGGTGCTCTGAGGCAGGGAAATTGTTCTTCTGGGTGCCAAATACTTCATCACTTACTTTTTTCTAATTTTTGGGTAATGGTAGAACACAAAGTGGGACGCAGCTGTTTGTCTTCAAACAGAAAATGAGGTTTTTTGTTCAAGATAACTTTTAAAATAATTATTTAATAGTTCTTTCAGATGGTTAGAAAAAGTTCTTATTTAATGGAGCTCTCAGTGTTCAGTAAACCAGAGTTGTCCATGTCCTGACTTCATAAACATCTGTCTGTGTAAACCTGAGGTTAAATGTCTCCCTCAGGGGTTGCACTTTGCTCCCCTAGGGAAATCCACCTGCTAAAATCAAAGCCTGAACGACCTTATAAGCACTACGGTACACCAGGACGCCCTTTGTCGGTGGCATAGTTGGTCCCTCAGTTGATGCCGAGCTTCTCTCCAGACCCTGTATCCTGTGCTGGCTGTGCTGGGATCCCTGCCTGGCTGCTGGGAGCTGTGGGATGCTGACACCCCTCTCTCCTCTCTCCTCAGCTCGCTGGCATCAACAAGAAGTTTGCCCGGACCATCGGAATCTCCGTGGATCCCCGGAGACGGAACAAGTCCACTGAGTCCCTGCAGGCCAACGTGCAGAGGCTGAAGGAGTACCACTCCAAGCTCATCCTCTTCCCAAGGAAGCCAGCCATGCCCAAGAAGGGAGACAGCTCTGTGAGTACCTGACTGCTGCAAGTGTGTCCCCTTCTGGGAGGTTTGGTGTCAGGCAGAGCTCCTGAGCCTGCTCCGTGATGTGACCCCTGTGGCTCTGACCCCAGCAGAAGGCCAGGCCTGGCAGGGTCGAGTCTAACGGGGCTCTCTGGGTTGCAGTGGCACTTCAGGCAGGCATTTGGCTGAGGAGCTGCAGCCCCGTTTTCGTGCTGATTCCTGGAGCTTTGATCCTTGACCCAGCCGATTGAGTTTTCATTTAGGGAGCTGAATTGTCCGAATGGCTGGAAATTCCCCCTGGAGCCAGTCCTGCTGGTGCAAGGCAGAGGGACAGGCTGTGAGTGGCTCTGGAGCCATGTGCCAGGCAGGCTCCAGAAGGCAGTTGCTGTTGACATTCAAAAATACTTTTCATTAAAACCTCTCCAGGATCAGAGCAGAGCTGTGTTCCCTGACTCTGCTGGCAGCAGATCCATGGAACACAGCAGTGAGTTCAGATTGTCCTCACATCTTGTGGGGAGTCTGGCAGCTCCAAGCTGCTTAAGTCTTGTCTTCAGAGCAGGGAGGAAGGGCCTTGAGCCGAAACACTGATTCAGATGTGTTTGCTGGAAATCAGCTGTATTCGGTAAACGTTCAGTCATTTTTGTCAGATGACACGCTCCTAGAAGAAGCTGGAATTAACCTGTGAAGGAGTTGCTGAAGAATGTGCTGGGTGTATGTGAGCTGTGGGGGCTCAGCCTGGAGAAAAGAAGGCTCAGGAAACAGCCTCAGTTTATGCCAGGGAAAGTGGTTCAGGTTGGACATCAGCAGGAAAGGGTGGGACAGGCCAGGGAGGTGGTGGAGTTCCCATGCCTGGAGGTGCCCAAGGAACGACTAGACGCGTCGCTCAGTGCTCTGGGCTGGTGAGAAGGTGGGGATCAGCCACAGGTTGGACTTAATCATGGAGGTCTTTTCCAACCTAAATGGTCCTGTGGTGCTGTGTAAATTGAGAACAGCACAGCTGGTGTCAAAGCTTTCCCAGCTGGCAGAGCTGTGGGTCGCTGCTGCTCCGGCCGGATTCGGGCGCAGCGTGGGTTGCTGATGCGGCTCCTCTGTGCCAAACGCTTTGAAGTGCTGGGTTCGTTACCATTTGGTGTTAAATCTCCTGTCAGGATCATTGGCACCGTGTTTAGGCTGGGTACCTGTGTACAGGCTGTGCTTTAACCGAGGTTTTTATCCGGAGAAGTTCAAATTCTCTTTTAACATTCGTGTTTTCCCGTTGTGCAGCCAGAGGAACTCAAGATGGCCACTCAGCTCACAGGACCCGTTATGCCCATTAAGAATGTAAGTGTCTTTGAATCGTTCTCTGTGTGACACAATTGAGATTGAACTCATGGAGAGGGTTCTCCTTGCTGTCTCACAGCTGAGGGTCGCTGTCTCCAGGCATTGCCTATCCTGGATCAAAAAAACCTCCATTAATAAGTCTTGGAGAGAACTGTGAAATTGAGGGCACTTTGGGTTTAGCTGGGGTGGGAGTGCCCGGGCAGGTTCTGTGGTCACTGTTTGTCCCTAAATCCTCTCTGCTTCCCAGAGCTGCTGTCAGTAGTGTCACAAACCTCTACTCATTCCCTACAACTCCGGCTGGGGGGTGGAGCCAGGCAGGGTTCAGACTGTTTCCAGGTGACAAGTGACAGGATGAGAGAAAATGGCCTCAAGTTGTGCCAGGGGAGGTTTTGGTTGGATATTAGGAACATTTCTTCACAGAATGGGCTGCCCATCCCTGGCACAGCTGCCCAGGTGGAGTCCCTGTCCCTGCAAGTGTTACAAAAACTCGTGAATGTGGCACTTGAGGACATGGTTGGTGGTAACCGTGATGGTGCTGGACTGACAGTTGGACTCGATATTAAAGGTCTTTCCCAACCTTAACAATGCCGTGATTGTGTGAAGCCTGACCCAAGTTTCCTGTGGTGCTTGTTTTTATTCCTGCTCCGTTGTGCTCCGCTGACGCATGAGAAGCCGTCAGGAATGTAGATCCCGGCAGAGCAGGCTGAGGGCAGGGCCTGTAGATGGCACGAGTGCTCCATTCCCGCTGTGTTCCTCACGGAGATCGTTGTGGGAAGCCTCAGCTCCCGGCTCCGAGGGGCAGCCTGACTGTCTGGCGCTCTCTCCACAGGTTTTCAAGCGGGAGAAGGCGCGTGTCATCTCGGAAGACGAGAAGAACTTCAAGGCCTTTGCCAGCCTTCGCATGGCCCGGGCCAACGCCCGCCTCTTCGGCATCCGCGCCAAGCGCGCCAAGGAAGCAGCAGAGCAGGATGTGGAGAAGAAGAAATGAACTGTTCTCCCCAGAACTGTCAATAAAAAGCCGTAGAAAGCCGAGTGTGCTGTGGTTTTGGGGCACATGTACCGAGCAGAGCCGCCCCGTGTGCCGGTGGCGGTCCAGGGATGTGTTCAAGCGTGGGAAGCCTCACTTGCTGTGATTGGAGGCTCCAAATTTCCCTGAAGCCAAGTGAAACACCTGCCTTGTGCCCACTCCTCTGCCTTGTCTCAGGGCTGCAGCCTGGGCTCTCTTCTGCTGCGATTCTGAGGAGCTGTGGGGGTTCCCTTCCATGCCAGGCTTTGTCTGCTGCCCCTTCCCTGCCTCCCTGCCTTCCATGCCAGTATTTCTGCTTTAATGATTTCCACACCTCTGTGTGAGGCCAAGCTGTACAAGTTGGGTGTCATGGTGGGGGTCGCTCATAGATGCTGCCCACGCAGGGGAGGTGTCCCCATTTTTGGAGGGGCACATGGGGAGAAAGGTGTGGCCCAGCCCCTCAGCTGGGTTTGGATGGAGCGGAGTCCCAGGGCTGGACGCTGCTGCTCTGCTATCCTGCATTCCCTGGCCCTTGGCTCAGCCCCTGCTGCTGTTCAGGGCCCTTTTAGCCATTTCTCATGGCTTCAAGGCCATCCCCTGATAGATACGGCATTTGGGGACATTGTTTGTGGTGACTAAAGCAGTGCTGGGGAGAGGCTGAACTGAGCTTGGAGTTTTTTTCCAACCCAAATGATTTTGTGATAACTTCAAGTGGCACCAGAGGAGCTCAGGAGAAAGTGGGGGGCTCTGGCTCATTCGTGTGGTTGTTGGGGGGATCCTGGGCTCTGCCTGTCCCTGGTGGGGGCTGATGGGTCGCTGGGATGTGTCACTGGGAGCAGAGCAGCTCCAGCAACAGTCACCCAGACCATGGTTGGTTCCTCAGTGCTGGGGCTGTTGTGCAGCCTGGCCGGGATAATTTGTCTTCCATGAGCAGGTTGGAGACCGAACTGATGGGATGGGATGAGGTACTCAATACTGGAGGCCTGGCACAGCTGGATGGACCCTGGGCTGCTCAAACAGGCAAGAGGTGCCTGATGTGGCACTGCCTGTGTCCAGCTGCCAGCCTGTCTGTCCAGCCCCTCTGCCCAGAGCCTGTGTCCCGCCGTTGGTGTCCCTGCCCTGCCACACCGAGCTGGGGGCTGTGGGGGGAGCAGGAAGGAGAGTGGCCTATTTCTGCCAGGCAGGCTGGGGATTAGCTCCCGACGCCTGGGCCCTGCGGTGCCCTCGTGCTCGTTAGCCCTATCTGCATTTTAATCCCTCCAAATTTGGGCTAATTACATCATCTTCCATAAAGCTGGGCTGACAGCACCGCAGCGCCGGGGGGACAGGGCTGGGTGGGGGGTCCCAGACTGGGGGCTCGGCATCTGGGGCTCCATGTGAGTGGAATGTGGGTCTGGATGCTCCAGCATGTGGGGAGGGTACCCGGTGGGTTTGGGGCACCCCGCCCTTGTGCTGTTGGCTCACAGTGTGGGGGCCAGGACCAGGGTGGCCTTGGGTACCCCATGGGGAGCAGCTGAGGAGAGTGAGGGGCTGTGACTGTGCCGGCGGGGTCTCACCTGGAGCAGGAGCTCCCGCCCTGGCACAGCCAGCAGTGCTGGGGATCCCGCTGAGCCCCGGTGCACAGGGTGGGCTCCACTCCGGAGCCGGCAGCGAGGCAGTTAACGGAGCCTGTCATCCATCTCCCTCTTAGGGCTCCGCTCCCGAACTGCAGCTTGAGTCAGTTGTGTGGAGGTGGCAGCGGCAGCAGCTCCGGCTGGCACACCGGCACGGCTGGCACCCCGACCCAGCCCCTGCCCGGCCCAGGCCACCAGCACCCAGGTGAGGAGGCGATGGGCAGCGTGGGACCCTCTGTCCCCTCTGCTGAGCGATGGATGCCACGGGGTGCCCGTGATCCCGGGGAGGGGGACGGTGCCCACTGGAGCCGGGGCACCGGAGCCATGTGCCGGGGAGGGTCTGGGCACTGCATGACTTCCCCAGGAAACTTTGGCCCGGCTGGGCACACAGGGGCTCAGGTGGGCAGGGGCTGCTCTGTCCCTGCACCTGCCCCTGCCCCTGCCCCAGCCAGGAAGCCCCGGGCGCTGCAGGTGGGGGCACAAGCCCCGGACTGGGGCCGGGCCGGGCAGAGCCCCTCGCTGACCCATCGGGCAGCATCGCCTGGCTGAGCGTCAGCAGCCTGCAGGTGGAGGGTGGACCCTGTCCCCAGCACGGGGGGAATCCGTCAGCTGCTGGCACAGACATGGAGTTGGTGTTCCCGCTGCCCCCCCGGAGACCCCTGCCCAGGCTGCGGGGTGCTGCCCACAGGGACTGGAGTGAGGGTTTCTGCTCCACAGCCCCACGCGGGGCACCCCAGGGCGGGTACCCAGCCCCATTTGGGTCCCCCTTCCCCTCGGGACACATCCTGTCCCCGGAATGGGGCTGGGACAGAGCTGGGCACGGCCCTGCAGGACCAGGCGAACCCCTCACGGCAGTGCCCCTGGGGCTGGCTGGCACTTGGGGCCACACGGGCAGTGCCACGAGGGTGCCCCAATTCCCGCTCATCGCACTGTGCTTTGATGCCTTGCAGGGCCCCGCGGAGCCATCGGGACTGGAACCGGCCCCCGCCTCGGAGGGGTCCCTGGGGTCCCTCCGCCCCACCCCTGTCCTGCCACCGGCGCCGTGCCCTGGGCATGACGGGCACCTGCCCGGCTCCCTGACGGCGTCCAAGGCAGCGGCCGCCCCGCTCGCCCCCCATGCCCTTCGCCAACGGGGCCGCCTGTCCCCC
>VZRN01006223.1:414690-429248 GCA_013397935.1 Dasyornis broadbenti
TACAAGGCGTTCCCCCCGCGCTGTCCCCGGCCCCCCACTCCCGACCCCAGCCTCGGCTCCCCGCAGTGAGGGACCCCCGACCCCCAGCCCCAACCTAACTTTTCCCTGGTGAGGCACCCCCAACCCCCGACTCCAGCCTCGGTTACCCACAACGAGAGACCTCTGGTGCCCCAAGCCCCAGCCTTGGGTTGCCCCAATGAAGGGCTCCTGACCCCAACCTCGGCTTGCCCCGGTGAGACCCCTCCCCTCTCCCGGTGTGGCCCGGGGACAGACGGGATCCCCGCAAGGCCCAGCGCTGCCACAGCCCCCACCTGGCTGGGACATGGGGAAAGTCCCGGCCCCCCAGTGCAGGACACTGCCGGTGGTCTGTGCCCTGTGGCCCGGACCCACCCCATCCCTACTGTCCCCTCAGTGCCCTCAGTCCCCGCTTCTCTGTCACTGTGATGTTTGGAGGCTGCATGACCCCCCCAATAAAGCACCACCCCTGTGCCCATCCTCCTGCTCTCTGGGTGCTGACCCCCACCCTCCGGGGAGGTCAGTGGGGAGTGGACAGAGAGACTGGCAGCTCCTGGATGCTGCCGTGTCCCCTCGCGGTGCCACCACCCTGCCCCACCTGGTGACAAGAGCCGAGAGCAGCCCCAGCCCCCCCATCCCGGCTGTCCGTGGCCGGCAGCGTGCCGAGAGCGCCGGAGCAGCTTTGATGTGCGGAGCAGACGCTCGCCCCGCTGTGCCGCGGCCCCGAATCCAGGGCACGGAGAGGAGAGAGGCGGACACGAAGCAGGCCTTGCTGCCCGGCACAGCCCCTGCCACGTGCCGTGTGCCATATGCCATGTGCCATGTGCCATGTACTGTGTGCCATGGGATGTGTGCCGTGTGCCATGGGATGTGTGCTGTGTGCCATGTACCGTGTGCCGCATGCCATGTGCTATGTGCTGTGTGCCACACACCATGCACCATGTGTTGTCCCCAGCTGTGTTCCATGTGCCATGTGCGTGTATCCCATGCGCCATGTCTGTGTGCTCTGTGGCATGTCCTGTGTCACGTCCCATGTGCTGTGCATCCCATCCCAGTGTGCCGTGTGCCACATGCCATGCACCACGTGCTGTGTCATGTGCCGTGTGCCATGTCCCACGTGTCTGTTCCATGTGCCCCATGCTGTGTGCCATGTGCTACATACTCTGCACATGTGCTGTATGCCATGTTCTGTGTGCCGTGTGGCATGCTCCATGTGTCTGCCCCATGTGCCATGTGCACTGTCACGTGCCACCTGCTGTATGCCTTGCCATGTTATGTGTGCCCTGTGCCATTTGTCGTGTGCCATGTTTCCTGTGCCTTGTGCCACGTGCCGTGTGCCATGTTCCGTGTGCCATGTGCCGTGCATCATGCTGTGCCACGTGCCATGTGCCAGGCACTGTGCCACGCTGCTGCAACGTGCCGTGTGCTGGTGCTGCCAGACTGGTGCCAGCAGATGCTCCTGGCAAGTTGGCATCCCCAGGGGCAGGGTGTGCCCAAGGCCACCACAGGGACTGGAACTGGGCCTGGCACAGCCTCACGGGACAGGGGCCGCCTGAGAGCTGCCGTGCAGGTGCCACCGAGCTGGGCTCCAGGATTCTGCCATCACCCGGGTGCAGGCACAGGTGCCACAGACAAGCGGGCAGTCACTCACCGGGATGGCTCTGCTGGCCCTTGGGCACTGCTGGCAGAGCGGGGCACAGGCAGGGGCACAGTACCTGCATTCCCATTCAGCATCTATTTATAGCTCCTGATACATCTCCCGTAAGGCAGGAGCATGGGTGTTGCCATGGAAACCCAAACCTGCCGCCTGGGAGGCTGGTGCGGGCAGGAGCTGCCCTCGTACCCCAATCCTTGCGGACAGATGGGTGCCCCAGGGCGGGTGCAGGGGGACCCCACGGGGCTGAGGGTGTCCAGGGACACCACGCAGGGCTGTACCCACCGGCAGTGCAGAGGGGCTGGCAGAGGTGGTAGGAGTGGCAGGAGACTGGTGCCACCGTCCCACAGACCCCAAGGAGGGTCTCACCGCCTCGCCTCTCTCAGCCAACCCTGGCCAGGGGTCCTGGTGGTGCCAGGGCCAAGCCCCCACCCTGCTCAGCGTGCCGGGGCAGGGTAATGAAGCCAGTTAATTATTGACTGAGCTTCCTGAGTGGCTCCATAGAGCAATTCCTTGGAGCATGGCAGGAGAAGGGCTGGGCACCCCGTGCTGCTGCGGGCGTGGAACACCCCAGGAGGGGAGATGGGCAGGGGGAGCATCCAACCAGGGTAGTCGGGGCAGGGAGCTCTGGAAGGGGATCCACTGGGAAGGAGACTCCGGGGATGCAGTGGCCGCTCCCAGTTGGGAATGGTCTTGGCGGGGCGGGCGTCTCCAAGGCTGAACAGCAGAGTCAGCATCTCCTGCATCCTTCAGCTTCACGGAGCTGAAGGAGTCAGCTCCATGCCACGAGCTTTGCTCGCCACCCTGTCACCATGCTGTGACCCCCCCATCGCCCCAGAGCCTGGCACGCCGCCGCGGCCCGTGCTGCCCACCCGGTCACTGCCCCCAGCTGCTGATAAGGTCCCCTGGGATGGGTTCCCCACCCCGATGTGTTCCTGATAACAGCAGTGCTTCCCGCTGCCGGCGCCGCTTCCCGCCTCACCCCCGTGGGAACAACTGCCTGCCTGGGAACAGCAATAAATATTTATTTCCTCAGGGCGGGATGGGCGGAAAGGGGGGGTCATGGCCACGCGCCCCTGACGGGGGGGAGCAAGGCCACGGGGATGGCCACAATGCACGGCCGGAAAAGTCCTCTGTCCCCAGGGATGTGGGACGGTGCCATGGCCCCCCTCCTGACCCCAAGCCCCATGGGAACCCCTGGTGCCGGAGTGGCACAGGGGGTGTGTTATGGGGTGCCCCCACTGCAGTGGTTCTCAGCAGGTGGGGGCTCAGTGTCCCCCGAGAGCCAGGGTCCCTCAGGCCATGGGCCATTGCGAGGGCAGCTCCGTGCCCCCCATCTCCTCCTGGTAGCGGCGGTTGAAGAGGGCGTTTTGCTCGGGGGAGAAGTGGCCACGCCAGTCCCCCACCACACCTGTGGGACAGAGGGGACAGGGAGTCAGGGATGTTGCACCTGCACCCACCCATGCCTCCCCCGTGCCCCTCAGCCCAATTCCCCCTCACCTTTGCGCATGAAGCAGCCCTGGCTGTGGTCCATGATCTCAGGGGGGATGAGGGTGTAGTTGGCCATGGCGTTGTCGCGCATGGCGGAGAAGCTGCAGTGCTGCTCCAGGGCTGCCAGCGTCCCCGGGGCCAGCGGGCAGCCCAGGAAGGTGCTGAGGCGCTGTGCTGTGCCACGCAGGTCCTGGGGCAGGGGCACGGTCAGCACTGGGCACCAGCAGGGATGGGGACGGGGCTGGGGACACGGCAGGGCTCACCTGGTGCAGCTCCTCGTAGGTGACATAGAGGATGTCCAGGAGGTGCCGCTGGCCCAGCCAGCCCTTGACGTGGTCAAACCAGGAGCCGTAGTGCACTGGGGGGAGGTGGGGGGTGACGGGAGCCCTGAGGCTGAGTTCCCCCCCAGACACCCCTCAGCCCTTACCTGTGCCCTCGAGGAACTGCGTCAGGAAGGCGTCAAAGGAGCTGGGGTCGGGCAGGAACTTGGCCAGGCGGTGGAAGTGGTAGAAGGAGACAGCAACATCCTTGGGGTTCCTGGCCACGTAGATCACCTGGGGGAACACAGCGTCACCCCCGCAGCTTGGGGGGATCCCACTCTGCCCGCTGAGAAAGCCCTCAGCATTCCCCCAGCTGCAGGAAGCCCCGTGGGTGCGGGATGTCCCTGCAGGGTCCCCCTCGCCTCTGGTCCCTGCTCACCTTGGCTTTGCTGCGCTGCAGGGCGGGAGCCAGGACGTGGGCAGGCAGGTGGGTGGTGAGCAGCCGGGGGGTCTCGGTGTCCCGCAGAGCCTCCCGGCAGTAGATTTGCTCCAGCCAGGGCGCCCGCTCCCAGTTGGGAATGGTCTTGGCGGGGCGGGCGTCTCCAAGGCTGAACAGCAGAGTCAGGATCTCCTGCATCCAGGTGGTGCCTGCAGAGGTGGGAGTCAGGGCAGGACCAGAGCGCCCCACGAGGCGTGGCACCATGGCATGGCACGGCGTGGCACAGCACGGGATGGCACTGCCCTGGCCCGCGCCATCGGGTAGCACAGATCGGCACAGCAAGGCACGCCACAGCCTGTCCCATCCTATCCTGTCCCATCTTATCCCATCCCGACCTGTCCTGGCCTGTCCTGTCCTGTCCCAGCGGCTGGGCGGGCAGTACCGTGTCCCGCCTCCCCGAGCCCCCAGGGACACCAGTCTAGGGCTGGGGACAGTGTGGCGGCAGCACAGGGGGTTCAGGGGGCAGGAGCCCCTGGCCAGGGGTCCCCGTGCTGTGCCAGAGAGTGGCCGCGGGGACCAGGTGTCCCCAAGCCCGGCCACCTCCCAGCCACGCCGGCAGCTCCGGAAAAGCCCCACCCCGAACCTCCTCCAGCCTGGGGGTCCCAGTCCTGTCCCACCGCATCCCCTCGCTGTGCCCATGTCCCCCAACCCCTCACCCGATTTGGGGTAGGTGGCGATGAGCACGTCGGTGGGGCGGAAGGTGAAGGCGGCGGCGAAGCCGAGGGACTCCTGCGTGTGGAGGTGGCCGGGCAGGGCGATGCCTGCGAAGGTCTCGGTCACCTCCATGCGCTCCATGGCGCGGCCGGGCGGGACGCGCCCGGAGCCGCTTAAATAACGCTGAAAGAGGAAGCGGCTCTGGCGGGCGGAGGGCCGGAACCCCTCTGCACATTCCTGCCGGGAAGCCGGGAATCCGGGAGTCCGGCCGCACTGGGGCCATCGCCGGGAGAGCTCTGCTGGCAGGGGCTGGCGGCACCCGGGATGGGATGGGTGGGATGGGAGTCCTGCCTTCCCAGACCCACCGCTGCAGCCAGCAGAAAAGTGGGGGCTGCGGCACCTCGGGAAGGGGGCGAGGAATCCTGAGGGATGCCAGCCCCACACCATCCCCACCCCGAGCTCCCCGTGGGTGGCACTGGAGGAGGGGGTTTCCATCCCGGCGCACCCCAGGATGAGGTGTCCGCTTGGACCGGCCATCTCCACGTGGCTCCGTGCCATTCCCCAAAAGCCCCACCAAGGCCTCTTGCCGGGAGGGACACCACAGCTGGAGCCAGCCGGGATGCGCAGCATCCGCAGGATAACGGTGCCTCAGTTTCCCCTCAGGACACTGCAGTGGGACCGGAGTGCGAGGGATCCCAGCACGCAGGGAGGACCAGCAGCAGCCCCACACCACGGCCGTGCCACCCCGGCTGCTTCCCCCCGGGCATGTGGCTGCTCCGACGCCATGGCGGGGGGTGGCTCTGGGGTGGCTGGAGCCCATCCCAGCCCCGTCACCGCACGCAAGCCGGAAAACTTAATTCACAGCCGTTCGCAGGCAGGGACTGCCCGGGTGTCCCAGGGCCAGGGTGAGCGGAGCCAGGGGTGTTGGGGGTGCCGGGGATGCTGGGGGTGCCAGTGCTGAACTGGGGGTGCCGATGGATGCCAGTGCTGGGGAGGCTAAGGCGGGGATGGGACTGGCACTTGCCCAACCAAAAAAAATCTGGGCTTCATTAGTTGGATTGGGAGCTTCACCGCGGCTCGGAGGAGAGGCCTTGGCACAGCCCAGCCACTGGGGCTGGGCTGGGGGAGGCCGTGGAGCCCTGACACTGCCAAGTGGGCACAGGGCACCCAGGGAGGGGTAACTCTCCTGGTTATTCATTGACGGCGGGAGGGGACAGCGGCAGAGCGGAGCAGCTGTCCCGGTGCATGTGCTCACTCAGCAGTGGCAGGGCCCCCCTTGTCCCCAGCAGCACCCAGCAGCAGAAGATGCCAGGCAGGAGTGTGTGGGTGCTGCTGTTGGCACTGGCACTGCCCAGCACCGGACAGCAGCACCTGGAGGAGGCCGAGCGCATCATGAACACCACACCAGTCATCGACGGGTGAGCAAAGGTCACCTGGCCCTGCAGCGTGCCCGGCTACTCCGGCTGGTGGGAAAATCCCAGCTGGGAAACTCTCCTGGGACAGCCCGAGGGGGGATCCCCAGCCCGGGCACCGAAGGGCTGTGTGGGAACAGGGAACAACTTCCCCAGGGGATCCCCGTGCCAGGCACCCCAGGACTGTGTGGGGACAGGGGACAGCTTTCCCGGGGATCCCACAGGACTTGCCATGCAGCCGAGGGGATCCCCAGGGGTGCAGCCCAGTGGGATTGGGCAGGGTGCCAGGAAGTCAGGGTCGTGCTGCCCTGGGGGAAGTCCCTGCTCAGTCCTGAGGGGTGTCTCTGGTTTCGTCTCGAGACCCTCAGGAGGCTCCGGTCCCCTGCAGCATTCCCTTGTAGATCAGCACTGTGTCACGGCAGCCGCAGGAACAGGCAGTGGGGCAGGGGGAGCCGGGGGATGTGGGACTGTGACGCAGGAGCGGGGAAGTGGGTCCCAACCTAAAACCCTGCCACTTCCCCAGTGGCACTGCTGGGTGTGGGATGTGCGTGGCAGGATGTCGTTGCAGTGATGTCCCTGTCAGAGGGAGGTTGGGCTGGCCCCCCTGGGTGTGAGGGCTGGTGATGGATTGGAAGGGATCACGGGAGGGTCGTCCATGGGGTCCCACATGGGACTGTCCCCTGGGAGTGGCCTGTCTCCAGTTCCTGGCTGGAACTGCTTGAGTGGCTTTTGGCAGAGGGGACAGGTGGGTGGACAGATGGACTGATGGTGTGGGTGGAGAGATGGATGGATGGATGGATGGATGGATGGATGGATGGATGGATGGATGGATGGATGGATGGATGGATGGACGGACGGACGGACGGACGGATGGAAAGACAGCAAGAAGCCAGGACTGTGTGTGCAGCCAGCCACAGGGGTGGGCAGCCTGAGGGTGGGTGTGTGGGCAGAGGGTCAGGCCACTCCTCAGTGCCCACCCTGTCCCTGCCCAGGCACAACGACCTGCCCTGGCAGCTCCTCCGGAGGTTCAACAACCAGCTGATGCTGCCAGGAGCCAACCTGACACTGCTGAACGACACCCACACCAACATCCCCAAACTGCGCCGCGGGCACGTGGGTGGGCAGGTGGGATGGCCAGGCGGTGGGAGCACCAGGGTGGGCACTGGGATGGGCTCTGGGGAGGGCAGAGGCACCAGGGTGAGCAGGGACGCCAGGGAGGGCACCAGGGTGAGCATGGGGCCCAGGACTGGCAGGATCACTGGGATGGGCACTGGGATGGACAGTGGGGTGGACAGTGGGGTGGCAGTGCCCATGTTGCTGTGCTGACGGAGCACCCATGGCAGTTCTGGTCTGTGTACGTGCCCTGCGAGACGCAGGACAAGGACGCGGTGAAGCGCACGCTGGAGCAGATGGACGTGGTGCAGCGCATGTGTGACCTGTACCCCGAGACCTTCGCCTGTGTCACCGACAGCACCGGTGAGTGGCCATGGGGACTGGCACCACAGGGGTGCTGATGGGCCCTGCTGATGCTCCTGCCCTCCCACAGGCCTCCAGCAGGCGTTCCAGAGCGGGAAGGTGGCCAGCCTCATGGGGGTGGAGGGCGGCCACTCCATCGACAGCAGCCTGGGTGTCCTGCGTGCCCTCTACCGCCTGGGCGCCCGCTACATGACCCTCACCCACAGCTGCAACACCCCCTGGTAGGACCCCCGGGGGACAGATAGAGGGTGGCAGGGCCGGCATGGGGGCATGTGGTCAGAGGTGCGGCCACTCTGATGCTCTTCCTGCTCTGCAGGGCTGACAACTGGCTGGTGGACACTAACGATGAAAAACCTGTGCATCACGGCCTCTCATCCTTTGGGAAGGTGAGGAGTAGCATTGGCAGTGGTGTCCAGGCACAGTGGCGTTGGAGGAATGTGGTGCTGGCACCCACTGGCCCCATGCTGATTTGTCCTTGGTGCAGTGCTCCATCCATCCATCCATTACCCATCCATCCATCCATCCATCCATCCATCCATCCATCCATCCATCCATCCATCCATCCATCCATCCATCCATCCATCCATCCATCCATCCATCCATCCATCCATCCATCCCTCCATCCATCCATCTCTCAATCTGTCCCCACACCCACCACTTCATCTGCCCATCCATCTGCCCCCTCTGCCCAAAGCCACCCAAGCAGCTCAGACATGCCTTCGTAAGGACCCCTCAGAGGACCCTCCTGTTCACCCCTCTGTCCCCCAAACCACCCCTGTGCCCGGTCCCTGTAGATGGTGGTAGAGGAGATGAACCGCCTGGGCATGATTGTGGACCTGGCCCACGTCTCGGTGGACACAATGAAGGTTGTGCTGAACATCTCCAAAGCTCCTGTGATCTTCAGCCACTCGTCTGCCTACAGCATCTGCCAGCACCGGCGCAATGTGCCCGACGAGGTGCTGCGGCTGGTGGTGAGCATGGGGACACGGCTGGGGCAGGGCAGGGGCACTGGGTGTGCTGGGGCTGCGGGCTGAGGGCTCTTCTCCCCCAGGCCTCCACGGGCAGCCTGGTGATGGTCAACTTCTACAACGCCTACGTGACCTGCAGGGACACGGCCACGCTCCGTGATGTTGCAGGTGAGGAGGTGCCCAGGTGGGTGGGGGTGGCAGTGACCCCCCTGCCCTGCTCACCCCGGAGCCCCACACACCTGCAGACCACATGGACCACGTGAAGAAGGTGGCCGGTGTCCAGGCCGTCGGCTTCGGCGGGGACTACGACGGGGTCACAGGGTAAAGGGACGATGGTGCGGGATGGGGTGGGGCAGCCTGTCCCAACCATGGGGACTTCCTGAAGGGTGGCAGGGTCCCCCCTGTGCCCTGTGTGGGCAGCTGGGAGGTGCTGGGGGATGGCCCAGCTGTGAGCTGTGGGGTGGCACAGGGTCCCCACTGGCCTGGAGGACGTCTCCAAGTATCCTGCGCTGGTGGCCGAGCTGCTGGCAAGGAACTGGACAGAGGAGGAGGTGACGGGGGCCCTGGCTGAGAACCTGCTCCGGGTCTTCCGCAAAGTGGAGGAGGTGAGTGGGGCAAGGGAAGCACTGGACACGGGGCTGCACGGGACAAGGGGACACTTGGGCCGTGGGGACACAAGTGACACTGGGAGCATTAGGAGTGGGGACGTATGGGACATGAGGGCACCGGGCTTGGGTACACTTGGGGCAGCAGACACAGGAATTGATGGGGACAAGGGGTGGCTCAGGGACACACGAGGCACCGGGACGTGCATGGGATGGTGTGGGGTGTCACAGGGAAGTGCGGGGTGGCATGGGCTCTGTGGGGCCGGCATTGCCCCTCACAGCGGGAGCCCAGCCTGTCCCCACGGCAGGTGAAGAGGAGCCTGCAGGGCACAGCTGCCCGTGAGACCCCCATCGCCTTCGAGGAGCTGGAGGGGACGTGCAGGACCAGATACGGGTACCCGAACGGCGCCGGCACCGCCCGGCCCCTGCCGGCAGCCCTGGCGCTGGCACTGGTACTGGCTCTGCTCCTCTCCCTGCTCTCCTAGCACCCGGCTGCCACCGTGGCACCGTGCCCGGGGCTGCCGGGCTGGGTGCGATCCTGCTCCCCTTTCTGCCGGACCTGTCGGCAAAATAAAACCGTGGCTCGAGCAGCGCCGGCAGCGAGTGTCCGTGTGGGACCCTGCGGGACCCCCGCCCCAGCCCCCGCGGGCTCCTGCTTGGAGGTGTTGGGCCACCCCAGCACATCATCAGCCACCCCGGCGTGTAACCGGCCACCCCAGCACATCACCGGCCACCTCAGCGTGTCCCCAGGGCGGCAGAGCAGTGGGTGCCGGTGACGCCTTCCCCGGGACACCGGGAAGCTGTAACCGCACCGGGAGTGACACATCCTGGCAACACCTGGCCAGGGCGGCTGCAGCGCTGCCTCCGCAGGATGCTTCCATTAATCATTAGCTAATTAATTGGCTACTTAATTATCTCCTTAGCAATTTCCTCTCACATCCAGGAACAGCCTGTCTTCGGAGCGGAGGCGGGAGAACAGGCAGGAGAAGAAGGAGAGCCATCTTCCTGTGGCATTCGGGATTTGGCTGAGACACAGGGCCCGTCTGCCAGCCCGGCACGGGGAAGCGAGTGGGGACAGGGAAGGGATGAGCACGGGCGAGGCATGGGAACAGGGCAGGGATGGGAACAGGGAAGGCTGCACCCTCATCCCCGCAGCCCCGTCCCCGGGCAGTGAGGCTGCTGTGGGCAGCTGCTGATGGCAGGATGGGTGCAGTGCCACCTCGGTGCGGTGACAAACCCGGAGTCTCCTCTTGGGGGGCCCAGGTTGTCCCCACGAGGGCTCGGGAAGGGTGCAGAGAGCTGGGCTGACCCAGCTCCAGTGGGGAAAGCAGCTGGGATCCAGCCGCTCCGAGCTCCTGCTCAGCCGGGTCGCTCCGTTTGGCCACTTGTAAGGGACGGGTCCTTGCAGGAGCAGTGGCAGGGGGGCAGGGGGGCTGTCCTTGCCCTCCGGCACCCCCACAGCGGGTACCTCGAGCCACCGCCCAGCCCCCAGATGGGCAGAGCCTGTGGGAACAGGAGCAGCCCCTTCCTTCTCCTCTCAGCTCCAGGGCACCGGGTCCTGTCCCAGGGCAGGGGACACGGTGAGACAACAGGAACCACAGACTCCTGTCTGTATCCACACCCCCAACACACGCTGGGGTGTTCAGAGATTGTTTATTTAAATCCACAGAAAGGGATGGACACGGTTTGGGAAGAAAGAAGGCAAATAAGACAAGCTTAAAAAAAACCACCAATGGAACCACAGAGACACAGCCCGGGGAAAGGGACGGGGGGCAGGTCTGGAGCCCCCAGTCCCACGGGGACACCGTGCAGGGTGGCAGGAGCCAGGCATAAATCTCCAGAGTCCCCCAGCTTCCCGCCCAGCCCATCGGGAGGTGGCACAAGAGCCAGTGCTGTGCTGTACACCAAAGCCTCCTCCTCCTCGGTCGGGAAGAAGGCTCTGTGTCACCAGCCACGCGCGACAAGGCCACTGAACTCAGGGAAAAATAATCAACGCAGTGGGAAGTGTTTGTGCCGGGGATGTGGCCCCCACGACATCCCCCAGAGGTCAAAGTTCCTCCTGGGAGACTCAAAGGAAACTGCTTCCTTCCTGAAGAGCTTCCAGCAGCTCTGTGGTGTCGGGGATTGTGCAGGAGGGTCACAAACACCTCCAGCCCCAGGGGAAGGTGACAAGGGACAAGCAGCGAGAGGGGACACAAGGAGCAGCCCTGCCCCCAGCACGGTGCCATCAGCGAGGGGACAGAGGAGATCCAGGGACGGGGCACAGGGATCGAGGCAGAGCTGCTCCCGGGATGGTTTTGCATTCCCTGTCACACCCACCCAGCAGGGGGACATTTGGGGACGTGTCTGCAGCCACCACAGCTGCTGCAATCCGCTCCCAGTGCTGGACATGGGTCCTCACTGGTCCAAACTGGCAGTCAGGGCTGAGATAACCATTTCCAGCTGGCAGTGCCTGGGGAATGTGTGGATTGACACGCACAGGGCTGGGCAGGGGGGTGTTCCAAAGGGCACTTCGTGGTACGGGGCTGGAGGGGACAGCGGGACACGGAGCAGCGAAGGGCACAGAGACAGTGACAGTGAGGGAAGGGACACCCCAGTGTCACTGCCCCTTCCTGCAAGGCACCGACCCCCCCAGACCCACAGCTGGGCACAGGGCCCTTCCCGCAGTGCTGCCGGAGACTGGGAACCCCACGGGTTCTCCTGCTCCTCCCAAACAGCTCCCGAGGAACTCATCCCACAGCACAGCCCCGGGCAGGGACAGGGAACAACACAGAAGTTGGGGAGCAGCATCCCGAGAGCAGGAAAATCCCCTTAGTGTTCCACCAGCAGCGGGATGTGGGGCTCTGCCAGGCACCAGCAGCAGCACCCCCAAATGAAGCCCTCCCACAATCCAGCAATGCGTTCCTCGGCCAAGGGAGGGGCCGCATTCCTGCCGGGATTGCTGCCTGCTGGGAAGGGCTGTCACCCCCCTGAGAAGAGTTCTGAGGCAGGGGGGGCTGGGGTCGTGCTGCAGGGGGGTGGCAGGGCTGGGGCTGTGGGAGGGCGTCCTGGCCCCTCTGCCCATGGCTGCTCCACCGGCGCCGTCCACAGGAGCACGGGAGATCTCAGTTCCGCAGGGCAGCCAACCTGGAGGGCAGAGCAGGAAAAGGGAGTGAGGTCAGGGCAGCAGGAACAGCCACGGCTCAGGAGCAGCTGCAGCCTGTCCAGGGAACTCCTCTGCTGGGAACGTCCCTAAGATCCTGCCCTGGAGCCACGGCCATGGCAGCTGACGGTGAACTCACAGCTGAGGTGCCACAGAGAACGGCTTCCCAGCTTCTCTTTTTCTTCTGGTCCCTCTCCCCAGCCTGTCCTGGTCCCTCTCTCTGGGCCATCCCCACTCCTGGTCCCTCTCCCCAGGCTGTCCCCACACCACCACCTTGGGGCTGTCCCCAGACGGACCCGTGGTGGCTGCGTGGGCGCGGGGGAGGAAGCTGAGCAGCTCCTCCTGGGGCAGTTCCAGGCACAGCAGCTGTTCCGGAGCCATTGGCAGAGCAGTGTCAGGCGCTCCCTGAGAGGAGCAGCTGCACGAGGGCGAGTGTGGCGGGGCCTGTCCTGCCCCTGCCCAGCACCAAACCCACCCCCTCCCCAGGCCCAAAGTGGCCCCACAGCCTTGGGGACTTGCCCAAACAGAGGGGCTGTGAAGCACTGAACTACCCAGAAATTGGGAGAGAACCAACCTCCGGGACAGCTGGTCCTCCTGGGAGCGGACGGAGCTCTCCCCCACGGCCGAGGCCCCCTCAGGCAGCTGGCTGAGCTGGTCCATGATCTCCAGCCCGTTCTCCTCAGCAATCTGGACAATCAGGCTGTCCACCTGCTCCTGCGGCGTGCTCAGCGTGGTGGCCGAGCTCATGGAGTCCTCCATGACCTGGGACAGACACAGCCCTGTCACCCTGCCCAGCACAGAGATCCAGCAGGGATCCCACCCTCTCTGTCCTCCTGGACACCTGGCACTCACCGACGTGTGAACATCCAAATTCTGCACTTGCTGCTCGAACTTATCCATCACTGCCGACACCTTCTGCAGGTCCATGGAGTTCAGGGCCTTATCCAGGGCCTTGGTCACCTGTGCCATGTTTTTTGTCACCTACAAGAGGAGGTTTCTTCAGGGATGTGCTGAGGGTTATGGATGAATCTGAGTCCCACCACGAGGTCATCAGGGATAGGATGAATCTGTCTGAGGGGGTCTGAGACCACCAGGAGCCTTGGTGGGGTCATTTTGGGGGACAGCGGAGCCTGTGGTGGTTGGAGGCAGCAAGAAGCGAAGCTCCATGTGGGGATGGAGTCTCAAATGCCCACTAGAGGCTCTTACCCCCTTCATGGTGACGGCTGTCTGCACCTTGGAGGCCACAGCATCCACCCGGGATGCCATCCGGAGCCAGTTGAGGCCCTCGTTCTTCTTGCGGATGGCGTTCTCGGCATAAACCCGGGCACATTCCACGTTCTTCTGCTGCAGGGCCTGGGACGTGGGGAATCCACACTCAGAGAACCCCGCCATGGGCTCAAAGCAGCCCACGCTGCTCCTGCTGGATGGTTTCTCAGCAGGAAACATCTCTCCCGTGACTCCACAGCTGGGAATGCCCCTGAGTGGGAATCAAATCCCTCTTGTGTCACTGGATTTGCTAGCAGATCCAGGAGTGGAGGGTTGGGAGGGGATCTGCCCCTTTCCTACTCCCACATGGCTGGAGAAGGGAATTCCAGCAGCCCCACACGATGCTGAACACCACCAGGATGAGCCCCCACCCACCTTTTTGACTTTGGCTTGCTCGGCCTTGGAGTCCTTCTCAGCTTTCTTGGAGAGTTTCTCCAGCTGTTTCGCTGTGAACTGCAGAAAACAGCAGGACAGGACCAGGGAGAGTCATGGAATGGTTTGGGTTGGGAAGGACCTTCAAGCCCATCTCATTCCACTCCCTGCCATGGGCAGGGACATCTTCCACTATCCCAGGTTGCTCCAAACCCTGTCCAATCTGGCCTTGGGTACTTCCGGGGATGGGGCAGCCACAGCTGCTCTGGGCAACCTCTGCCAGGGCTTCCCCATCCGCACACTGGGGAAGATTCTTTCCCAATATCCCATCTCACCCCGCCCTCTGGCAGTGGGAAGCCATTTCTCTTTGTGCCACCGTGCCCGTGCCCACCTGTCCCAGCCCAGCCACCTCTCACTGGCCACGGCAGCCCGACCCTCTGCCCGCGGCACCCCCGGTCACCCCTGCAGGCCGGGACCTCCTCCTGTGACGGTTCCGCCGCAGGAGAAGCCCCGATGAGGCCGAGCCAGCGGGCGTAACCGGCCCCGGGACTCTCCCGGGACCGGCGATACGAGACGGAGAGGAGGTGGAAGGGCCTCCGTTGCCCTCACCTTCAGCTGGAAGAGTGTGTCTGGAAAGGAAGGAGAGCACAGTCTCAGCGACACGACTGGGACCGTGGACCGGGGGCGAGGACTGGGGAACCGGGGACCCGGCCCACACGTCCCGGCCACCAGTCCCGGCTCCGC
>VZRN01006223.1:439235-483056 GCA_013397935.1 Dasyornis broadbenti
GGGCTCCCTCCGCACTGCCGGGGTCAGACCCCCCCATGCTGGGGCTCGGTGCCGAGCGGGCGGCAAGTCAGTATTTGCCCGTTTGTGTGGAGTTTCTTCTCCCCCGAAACACCGAACATCCCGCTGCTGATAACGGCAAGGTAAGGAAGAATTTGGCATACGGGAAGGGAGAGCGGGGAAACCTCCCGCTACGCCGGGGTGCTCGGCCGGTGGCAGCCCCGGTTTGGAGGTGACCGGGACCCTCTCTCCATCCCGGTTTGAAGGTGGTCAGGACACTCCCACCATCCTGGTGTGGGTTTGGAGGTGAGCGGGAATCTCCCGCCATCCTGTTTGTGATTTGGGGGTGACTGGGACTCTCCCGCCATCCCAGTTTGGGTGGCTGCTATCCGGGTGTGTTGCAGCTGGGGCAGGAGATAAGCGGGATCTCCAACGGCTCCGTTGGGTGCTGTGACACCGGCACTGCCCCGGGGACAGCGGGTGACACACGGGGCACTCACAAACAGGGGATTCAGCCCCCCAGGACGCTCACCTCGTGTGTGCTGCCCTGTGCCACCACTGTCACCTCCCCCGTGGGGGATGGCGAGGCCTCCATGGCTCCCAAGGCCACCCAGGTGGTCCCGGCAGGGGCCACAGGCAAGAGCCCACTCCCACCACAGGGTTTGGAGTGTGGCTGGGTTGGATCAGGGCTGGGAAGAGGCTGTGCTAAGGGTTCCCCCCACTTTGTTGGAGCACAGCAGAGGGATGGAAATTATGCCACAGAGTGGGAATGCCACAGGTCGGTGAACTGGGTGACACTTTGCATCATGCCCTGCTGTTCTGGGTCGGGAGCTGCACATCCCCAGCTGCTGCCCTGCTTCAAGGCACTACTGGGGAGCTGAGGAGTGGGGCAGCCAGCACTGGGGCAGCCAAGGAACACAACACCAGCTGTAAATGCTTGGGAGATAAATGCTGGGAAAGGGCAAGAACTGCTGAAACCAAGGGATGGCATTGGCAGAGCCCTGGGAGCACCACGGTGGAGAGGAGGCTCCTCCACTGGGACATTGGGGCTAGAAAGGCTGATTTTGGGCCAGCTGGTGTTGGAAGGGTCTTTTCCTGCCTGGATTTTTCATGCTTTGCTGAAGGCAGGGCTGTGGAGGCAGCTGGGATGAAGGGAAGGGGAACACCCTTGGGTACATCAGTGCTGTCAGTCAGCAGTCACATTCGGTCCTGGTCGGCAGGAATCGGCAGAGCCCTGAGCACCGGCTACTGCCGCCTGTGCCACGGCAAGTTCTCCTCGCGGAGCCTGCGCAATGCCTTCGGGAAGGTGCCCGTGCTGGGGGAGAACTCGGAGAAGCAGCGGCGCGTGGACCAGGTGTTCTTCGCCGACTTCCAGCGGCTGGTGGGCGTGGCGGTGCGGCAGGACCCCGCACTGCCACAGTTCGTCTGCAAGAAATGCCATGCCCAGTTCTACAAGTGCCGCAGCGTCCTCCGGACCTTCATCCAGAGGGTGAATGCCTCGCCCACGGGCCACGCCAAGTCCAAAGGAAAGTACGTGGCTTCCCTTGCCTCCTGGGAGCTGTGTGTTGCTGCGTGGTCCCTCTGTGACCCTCAAATCCCACTGTGCTGCTCTGGTTTTTGCAGGAGCAGCGGGGCCCAGGTGCAGACGGGTGTGGAAGGAGGTGCCTCTTGCCTGGGTGAGTGCCCACTCCCCTTTTGCTTCTGCCATGCCACCAGCAGAGGGTGGCTGATGGGTGGTGAGGAATGGCCACGTCCAGGGTGGTTCTGGTGTCCTTCAACAAGGCTCGTTATGGTTCGCCTTCCTCCCTCTGGCTTCCCAGGAGAATCTTCACCTTCCCGAACTGAGCCAAGCAGGCACAGGCTCTCCTAGGGTTGGGAAGAGCAGGTGGAGTGGGTTTGGGTGCCAGTGCTAGGCCTGTCCCAGCTGCTGCTGGACACTGGGGACAATTAGAAATACCCTTTCAGTTGTGAAGTGAATGATGGAGGGAGGTGGTGGCGTTGCTGTCCCTGGAGTTGTTTAAGGAAAGACTGGACGTGACACTCAGTGTTCTGATCTGGGTGACAGGCTGGTGTTTGGTCATAAGTTGGACTCAGTGATCTCAGAGGTCTTGTCCAACCTCAGTGGTTCTGTGATCCTGGCAGGTGCTGGGGCTGTCCCACTCCAGACCCCTGGGTGCAGCCCCTTGGGGTGGCTCCCACCTGCGTTCTGCCCCGGGGAGAGCAGATCCACATCCCTGTCCCTTCCGTGTCCCCACCGTGCCCAGGCCTGACTGTGCTGTTTCTGCCCTGGCCAGTTGACCTGATCACGTCCAGCCCGCAGTGCCTGCACAGCCTGGTGACGTGGACACACACGCACGCCGGGAGCTGCTCCTCGGTGCCCGGGCTGCGGAGCGTGCTCTCCTCCGAGTACTGCGGCATCATCCGCGCCGTCTGGGGCTGCGGGGACGGCCACGACTACGTCATGGACACAGACTCGGACTGCAGCTCGGTGCTGCTCGACAACGCCTTGTCCGTCAAACGGGAGTGGAGCAAGGGCACGGCACAGCAGCGCTTGACTGACAACGGGGCTGGGGCAGACAATGCCGAGGCTGTTCCTGCTCCCAAAGCCCAGCATGCTCCAGTAAGGACAGCTCCTTGCCAGCAGCCCGCCAACAAAGGGACCACGGCGGTGCCACTGAACGTGGAGAACGAGCCACTGCAGGACAGGGATCCATCTCCCTCGCAGCTGGACAGCGCGGCCTCCGTCCGGGACCAGGCCCTGCCGCAGCCCGTCTCCCCGCTGAGCACTGCCACAGGTAAGGGATTTGCTTCCTGGTCTCCCTCCCGGCCTCAGGGAAAGGACAGGGAGCTGGAGAGGTGGCCCAGGGAGCGACAAGGGTCTGGGCCCTCCCCTTGGAGCCTGCTGTTCCTCAAGGAGGGCACATATCCTTCTGGGATGTGTTCAGAGATTGGCCTCTGGTTGGCGAGGAGGACACTGAGCCTTGCAAAAGGAATAGGGGAACACAGGCTCACACTCCTGGCCCTGTGTGCTGTTCCCCCTCTGATGGAGGAGAGAGTCTCCTGCCATGCTCTTCCCAGGGGTACGGAACAGTCACTGGTTTCCCAACACCACATTTGCCAGATGTTTCTTTCTGCTCGACCCCAAAGTTGGGTTTCCCTGCTCCACGGTAGCTAATACCAAACCCCAGGAGCCCCTTCTGTCCGTAAAGGAAAACTGCTGGTGGGTTTGGGCTGGGTGAACCGCCCCGAACACCATTTCCAGAAGTGAGGAATTAACACCTATTTTGAGTTCCAGAAGTGGGGCTGTGTTTAGCTCCAGCACCTATGAGAAATATCCCCTGCTGGGCACAGGAGTGGCAGCTGGGACTTGCCTGGGGACAAGTCTTTCAGTTATGGGTGTCACAGGAGGAACCAAAAGCTGCTCCTGGGAGCTGCAGGGTCAAGATGGAGCACAGGGAGAGCCATCTCTGGGCACAGGGGACAGCTTGGTGTAAACAATTATTGATGGCCGTGGAGCACGTGTTCCCCACGGTGTGACCACGCGAGCGCACCCGGAGCGGTCGGCTCCTCCTCGGCCGACAAGGGTCTGCTGCTTTTCCTTGTAACGCACCGTGTTCTCCTTCATTCCCTAGGACAGTTGAGTGGGAAGCAGGTTCTGTCTGCAACGTCGGATGAGCGGGTAAAAGACGAGTTCAGTGACCTTTCTGAGGGGTGAGAGAAGAGTGGGTTTAAAATAGCCTAAATGTCTTCTTTGCCAGTGTGAACTCGCCAACCTGGAGAGCTTTTTCTCCACCAGTGCCGGGGGTTTGGAGTGGTGGCTCTGCCACAGCCGTCACAAAGCTCACAGCACCGAGGCTCTGAGCTCCCTGCTCTGCTCCGGGCAGTTTGCACACACACGTGTGCTCCGTGTTTGTTGGCTGCTTCCAGCACTCCTCGCCCTGTTTTGTCCCCTCTGTGCTGGGGAAGGAGCTGTGCTGGGAGCTGCTGCTCCAGCCCCTCAGCCTCCAGGCAGTTCCCTCTGCGGCTGGAGCTGCGGGAGAGCAGCGGGAGCAGGAATGCAGGCACAGGGTGGCACGTGGAGAAACCACCGCGTTTGCTCCCGGGGAGAGCAATTGACTGGGAAGCGGGAGCGGGCGGGACCTGGCAGCTCCACAGCCCCTTGTGAGCAAAGATGTGGCTCAGTCCTTCCAACACAGGTGTTTGGAGTGGGGCTGTAAATACACAGATGCAGGCATTCTGAGTCTAAAGGGCCAAGTGCAGAGTGATTCCAGTGTCAGCTGAGCCTGTCAGCTGTCACGTTAAAAGGGCCGCAACAATTTATTGCCCATTTCCTGGCTTCAGGAATTAATTGCTTCTGGTATGGCTTAAGGCCCAAAAGGAGGAAAAAGAAAAATCCAAATGTGGCTGTTACATTTGGGGGAATACAGAATGACCCCTAGCTTCATTAACCTGCAGCAGACAATTACGTGACATTCTTGCTCCACAAAATTCCTTTTTCCAGCAGAGGAAGTGGCAGCCACATCCCTCACCCATGAATAGATCCTTTCAGTAACAGCCCTTTTTTTGTTCTCCTGACAGTGGTTTGATTATTCTTGCAGAGATTTAGCCCTAAAAGGACCTGATTTGGGTCTTTGCTGTGTTCACCGGCGCTGTGTTTGCTTGGGGAGGAGAACACGTGGAGCAGCTGCCGTGCTGTGCCTTGGGGGAGGTGGATGTGCTGGGAATGGGGACCTGCTGCTGCCGAGGGTCAGCCTGAGGCCACACCAGTAAAGGGCAACTTCTCTCTCTCAGGGACTTCTTGAGTGACGATGAAAGCGAGAAGAGAAACGTGCAATCTTCGGATGACTCCTTCGAGCCTTACCCCGAGAAGAAGTAAGGGGCTCTTGGGGTGGGTGGGGGGCTGGTGTCCACCCCTGTGGGGCCAGCGCGTCTTTTCTGATGGCTCTGTTCCCTACTCATTCCTGCCTGGGGGTCACAGAGATGCCCCCAAGCTCCCCATTGGGTCGAAACTGGGCCACATCCCTCGTCCCCAGCCTGCCACAGCCGCAGCCTCGGTCGTGTACCTGGGGCTGTATGTGCTCCTGCAGTGCCAGGTGTAACAACTGGGGACACTTAGGTGGGACTAAACCCAAGATCAAGTCTTAAATCACTGTGCTGGTTCTTTCTTGGAGGGTTTCTGGCAAGAAAAGCGACGGTAAAGAAGCAAAAAAGGCAGAAGAGCCCAAAATCAGGAAGAAGCCAGGGCCTAAGCCAGGCTGGAAAAAAAAAATCAAATGTGAACGGTAAGGAAGGTGCAGCAGGGCTGGGCCACACCCCATGCGTGTCCCACCTCATACAGCTCTGCTTACAGGGAGGAGCTGCCCACCATCTACAAGTGTCCTCACCAGGGCTGCACCGCTGTCTACAGAGGGGCCGATGGCATGAAGGTGAGCTCAGGCTCCCCTCCCGGTAGCTCTTGGTACTCAAGAGCAGCCTCCATGTGAGCAGGGGGATCCCTGCTGCGTTTAATTCCCCACCCTGCTCTGCAGGAGGCAGTGAGCCTCTAAAAGCAGCCTGCTGGGAGTCCTGGCCTTTTCCAGTCTGCTCTGGCTCTCCCTGATCCTCCTGTCCTGCAGGGCTGCCACTGGCTCACTGCCCTCGAAACAGGCTCCGCTGTGTCCACCTAAACCTCTGATGCCAGGGCTAGATTGGGATGCAAATTCTGGTTTTTCGCATGGTAATCTTGATTTTGGGGGATCCAAGTTGTTCCCTGTCAGAAGCTCTGTCCTTGCTTTGCAGAAACACATCAAAGAGCACCATGAAGAGGTGCGGGAGAGGCCCTGCCCTCACCCTGGCTGCAACAAGGTGTTCATGATCGACCGGTACCTACAGCGGCACGTCAAGCTCATCCACACAGGTGTGTCCCAGCAGGTGGCAGCTCACAGACACCCAGCGCCTCGTGGCACGAGGTTTGGAGCTGCCAAGGCTCTGGGAGGGAGCAGGACTCCTTGTGTGCCTGTGAACCTGGAACAAGCGATCGTGTGGGGCACACGAGGCAGGGGAAGGGTTCAGACTCCAGCAGGGAGCGTGGGCAGCTGCGTGTGCAGGGCACGTTCCAGGAACTTGGCAGAATCCGTGACTCTCTCCCGTTTGCCGTGACAGAGGTACGGAACTATATCTGTGATGAGTGTGGGCAGACCTTCAAGCAACGCAAACACCTCTCGGTCCATCAGATGCGGCACTCAGGAGCAAAGCCCCTGCAGTAAGTGATTCCAACAGGGATCA
This sequence comes from Dasyornis broadbenti, assembly GCA_013397935.1. Lineage (NCBI taxonomy): Eukaryota > Metazoa > Chordata > Aves > Passeriformes > Dasyornithidae > Dasyornis > Dasyornis broadbenti. The sequence continues at coordinate 445,497 of VZRN01006223.1, forward strand.
AAGGGATCAGTCACTGACACTGGCACGGTGGGATCTGGGATACAAACGCTGCCTGGAGCGAGCTGCATCCTGGCTGGATCACTTTAAATGGAATGAATGAGGAGAGGGAGGGAGCACCTCTGCTGTGAGGAAAGGCTGAAAGAGCTGGGGATGTTCTGCCTGGAGAAGATTCCAGGGAGACCTTAGAGCCCTTTGCAGTGCCTAAAGGGGGTCCAAGAGAGCTGGAGAGGGACTTGGAACAAGGTCCTGGAGTAACAGGACAAGGGGGAATGGCTTCCCACAACCAGAGGGCAGGGATGCATGGGATATTGGAAGAAATTCTTTCCTGTGGGGATGGTGAGGCCCTGGCACAGGCTGTGGTCTGCCTATCCCTGGAAGTGTTCGAGGCCAAGTTGGATGGGGCTTGGAGCAACCTGCGATAGTGGAAGGTGTCCCTGCCCATGGCAGGGGTGGGATGAGATGAGCATTAAGGTCCTTTCCAACCCAAACCATTCCAGGATTCTGTGATTCAATGGAATGTCCATTCCCAACACCTGCTGCGGCCCCAGTGCTCTCCCTGGCCGAGCGAGGCAGTGCCAGGCTGGTGCTTGAGCCCCCTTTGCCTTTTGCAGGTGTGAGATCTGTGGGTTCCAGTGCCGCCAGCGCGCGTCCCTCAAGTACCACATGACCAAACACAAAGCCGAGGATGAGCTGGAGTTCGCCTGCGACCAGTGCGGGAAGCGCTTCGAGAAGGCCCATAACCTCAACGTCCACATGTCCATGGTGCACCCTCTGACCCAGACTCAGGACAAAGCCAAGCCACTGGAGCCAGAGCCCATCCTCCTCCTCACCACTTCAGGGACTGCGGAAGGCCAGGTGGTGAAGCCAGAAGTGACTGCACAGCCTGAGCCCACCTGAGGGCACGGGGACGCGTTCCCAGCCCAGCCCCGTACAAGCCGTACAGCAGTGGAGATTTTTAATCTGCGTTTTAGTCTCCCAAAGAACTCCGTGGAATTAGCTTCAGCTTGCTCAGAAAAGGCTTGTTCTCATGCAGTGATTTCCATGCTCACGTCTGATTCAGCAGTGTTGTACTAAGAGTGTCTAATCCCAGGGGAAGGGACGTTGGCAGCCCCGCTTCGTGTCCCCAGCCCCACGCACACGTTGTAGAAACCAAGTTGGCCTCAACTGTTCCCTGCCTGCACAGAGGTGCCCTCGGGGACTTGAGGGGGACAGAGGACAGTGGGACAACTTTAAGGGGACATTTTGTTTTGGAAAAAAGAAAAAGGAAAAAAAAAAAAACAACAAACATAATTATGATTCCCAAAGCAAGTCTAAACTGAAAATTTGTAACCTACTTTTTATTGTAACAAGAGCTTCATGGTTATGCTTGTAATAAATTATTTACAAAGTAATTTGAGAAAAATGGCCCAGGTGAGAAAGGTGGCTCCTTGTGTTAGGTGTAATTGAGGTGTTGGGCTGTGCTCATTCCTCAGAACAGTTCCAGCTCTTCCTCCGGCTCCATGTCCACAGCAGGCCGTGAGAAATGCAGCAGAGTGGCTCCCAGCTCCGGGTCGAGCTCTTCACAGGTGCCCAGGAGCTGGGGAGAGGGCAGGGAGTCGGTTTAGATCACCTCGTGCTTCCTCAAAGCCAGTTCCAGCAACACCGGGGCATTTTGCTGCCTCTCGGCCCAGCAGGAGTGACCACACGAGGGCAGGGTTGGATGTGCTGGGAACGGTGGAGAATGTGGCCATGGCCCCGGCTGAGCACCAGGTGTCCTCCTGCTCCCAGGTGAGTCAGGGAAGCAGGGAGCATCCCCAGGTATGGGATCAGTGCCCGAGGAAGCAGCAGCAGCAGGTACAGCTCACACACCGCGAGAAGAGGGAAACCTGCACGTACCGGCTGAACATTCCCAAAGCTGTGGGCAGGGCAGCGTGGGATGGCTCCCAGCAGGAACCGCCGGGCTGCAGAGATCAGCTCCAAGGGATCCTGCACAGCACAGGAGAGACACGGCCATCGAGGGTGGGCACGTCACCTTCAGCCCAGTCCCTACTTCGGAAGAGAAGCAGGAGCCACAGCCTCACACCCGAGGCTGTCACAGGCTGTGTTTGGGGACTGGGAGCAGCCCCAGCAGCTCCTTTTCCCCCACGGGATGAGGAACCTGCTGCCAGCAAAGGCACCTGCACGGGAAGGTGGGAACAAGAGGGATGCTGCAAGTGCTGCTGCAGGGGAAGAGCTAAAGAATAGCATCAGTTACAAGAGGTTTTAAGCTAAAAAGGAGTAGATTTAGACTGGATATTAGGAAGAAATTTTTCCCTGTTGGGGGAAGGCCCTGGCACAGGTTGGCCAGAGAAGCTGTGGCTGCCCCTGGATCACTGGCAGTGTCCAAGGCCAGGTTGGACAGGGCTTGGAGCAGCCTTGCATAGTGGAAGGTGTCCCTGCCATGGCAGGGGTGGAATGGGATGAGCTTTAAGGTCCATTCAACCCAAACCATTCTGGGAGTCTCTGACAGGAGAAAAAAAAGAGTCCAAGCTTTGCTTACGTTTTCTGCGAAGTCTCGATCAGACTGTGGCAGGACCTCCCCTTCCACAAAGAGCTGGAGCAGCTGGATGTACAACTGGAGTGCCACGCCGAGGAAGGTCGGCTCCCGCCGCAGCAGCTCCGGGTGGAAGCAGGGGATGAGGCTGGAGGAGGTCACACGTGGGCTCTGTTAGCTCTGGGTCCATGGGACATGCACAGGCCCGAGGCAAACACAGCTGCTGCCCTGCCCTGTCTGATTTATGGGTCCCATGGTGTGCGGGGCCACCCCAGGAAGGCAACGCAACTCCAAAGCCTTGTGTTTGGAGCACAAGGCTGAAGGGAAACTTCCGGCAAAGCTCTTTAGCAAAAGATGCAGGGCTCTTTAAAAACAGAATTGTGCCCTGCTGAGGTGTTCTCTCCTGCACAGCTCAGGGAAGAGGTAACAGTGCTCACCTACGGGCCAGCCATGCTGTGACCTCCGTGCCCGCTGCTGTGGTTGCCAACCATCACCCACACCCCCCTCACTCCTCCCCAGCCCTGCAGGGAGTCACCTGTAGAATGCCACGGGCAGGAGGCGGCTGTGCTGTGCCGAGGCCGCGCTGCGCAGGACACGGTACTGCCCGGGGGCTGCAAGGACAGCGAGAAGCACTGAGCACCTTCAGAGGGCCTCACATCACCCTTCAGACTTCTGGAGCAGCACAGGGGCTGCACAGGTTCCTTCCAGCCCACAATAAATACTGCTGCTTGGGGGTGGTGACCAGGTCCACCCCTCGGGGACAGGACTCACCTCTCTCTGCCGAATGGAAGAGAAGTGGCCAGGATGTGCCCCTCTCTTCCAGGCACTGCAAGAGCTCCAGGGACCGGTCCAGAGATGTCTGAAAATCCACTCCTTCCTGAGCATCAGAAAGGACAGGTCTAGTTTGTCTTAGGCTTAGAAAGGAACCCCCACAAGAGGCTGTTGAATGAAGTTCATTCACATGAAGTGCTCCACTAAAGGACCTCAGGAGGTCCTTTAGCCCAAGCCTTTCCCCTCAGCTGGCAGCCTGGATTCCTCCAGGGAATCGGGCACCAGAGCAAGGCAGGGTCTTCCTCACCAAACCAGGCCACCACAGGGCTCAGCTGAGAGAAGGGGAAGCTGCACCACGGAATGGTTTGGGTTGGAAGGGACCTTAAAGATCCTCCAGTTCCACCCCTCTGCCATCGGCAGGGACACCTCCCACTATCCAGGTTGCTCCAAGACCCATCCAATCTGGATCAATCAACAGACCACTGCACATCCTGCCCCCACCCCACTGGAGCAGCTTTTGTCCCCTCTAACCTTTCTAGTGACAACGTTTTGGGATTATTGTGGTGTTTCTTTGTTCATTACTCATTTCACTTGGATTAACCTCCCAGCTCTGTTTGCTCAAGATGTTTCTCTCCTCCCTGGTTCTTCCCCCCGACTCTCCCACGGGCAGACTGAGACCAAATGGTTATTTTTGCCTTGAATCTGCTCCCTGATTCCGTCTGTGAGGTGACTCCCAAACGGCTGCACTTCAAAGCTGAGGTGACAGCAAAGGGACAGAAACAAGCCCTCACAGGCAGCAGGATGCTCAGGGCAGGCTGCTGCTGGAAGCAGCCTGTCATCTTTGCTCCTTCACTTAACAGCATTAAACCATTTGGAAACTAATGTTCCTCCTTGCTGGGGAGCCCTTCTCCCATGAAGTACCACATTCCAGCCTGAGGAAAAACATCGTCTGACAGATGTGAGATGCTACACAAAAGCTGAGAGAGATACGAGGTTCCTGCACTACCTGCGAGGTGTAAAGTCTGAACAGGAAACAGAAAATAGTAGATCATCCAGGAGGAGAAATAAAAGTAGCGAAAGGGGAGATAACAGTAGAGGAAAACACAGGTTTAATCTGATAGGAACAGAAGGGCTTTCAGGCAGGCTTGTCTGGGGTGTTGCTGATCCTTTCCTCCTGGCAGAACAAGCTTCCAGCCTTCCCAGTGCTGCTACAAAGCATTTTCAGGCAGCAAACCAAGCTGATCAGACACATCCAGTGTCATGAGAATTCCCTCGGGGCTGAGCTCACCTTTGGTGCTATTCTGGCTGAGATGAGATCCAGCAGTGAGAAGAAGAGCAGAGCAACAAGGAGCTGCAAGGAAAAGAGGCTGCCTGTTAGTTGTACCTGTGGTGGCAGCTCAGAACTCGGCCTTTCCAATCAGGGAATACAAACTTTTCACCAGGCACATTCCCCGACTCGCCTGGATGAACAACAAGCAGACTGTTTCACCTGCTGAGACCCCCGCTACCCTCAGCCCTTCCACAGTTCCCACTCCCCCTGGCACCCTCCAGGGATTTTTGAGGTGAAAGCTGCAGTTGCTCCCCATGTCCTCAATGCCGGTTTCTGACTGGCAGCTTCTGGCTCCAGACCAGCACAAGGAGTGGAGGAGTCAATCCCATGGGAAGAGGAGCTGCTGCCTGGAGCAATAAAACCTCCAGAGCAAACACGAGGCCCAGGTTCCACTTCAGCTCTCCTACCTGTGAGCCTCTGGCACAGGGACACTCCCCATGCTGAGCTCTGATCCTGGCTCTTCCCTGGAAAAGCAACAAACAGAGCAGAGAATTCCCCTGCACTGAGGTGACCAGCAAGAGCCATTTCCCAGACCAGACTTGGGACAACCCTCAGGAAATCTGTCTCTGGGAATCCCAGCACAACTTCCCAGAGCCCTTGAAACGCCTTTACTGCTGTCTCACAAACTTCCTGCATCTCTTTAGCTTCCCAGCCAAGTTGCCCGAGCTAAAATCCACAAGGGCTGCTGTTGTTGGAAGGAGGGGGGATCCTGGAATGCCATGGATCAAGCCCTTGATCTCTGCAGGGCTCTCTCCAGCTCCAGTTTTTTAAGCAGCTGTTGAACTCCCTGAGTCCACAGGAGCCAGAGTCTGAGGTAAAAGTTTAAGCTTGGAACAACTTTGCCTTTAGGATAAGAATTTAGCAACTGGCAATTTACAGCCACCTTTTATCAACTAGCCACCAGCCAGATTTCCCAACAGGGATTACCAGGGATGCAGCACGATCTCAGGACAACTTCTCTCAGTTAAAGACCTCCTATTTCTGGTTTTCAGGTGTAGAGAAGAACAGACACAAAAAATGCACCCAGCCTTGCCTCCTCTGCGTCAGTGCCCAGCCTTTCCAGTGCCTCTCTCCCCCGTCCACGTGGTGACTGCTGCAGGATGGCACCGTGGAGGAAGGCAGCCGAGAGCCAAGAGGGGTCGGAGAGAGGGAAAACTGCTCCTGAACAAAGGAATCTGGGAAACAAAACAAACGTGTCATGGGTTTGGACATAAAAAAGGGGGAAAAAAACGCAGCTGTGAATGAGGAGGAAATCACAAAGGTACAAGGTCGTGACTGGGACGAAAGAATAAATCATTCACTCCGTTTTGTTTTCCCTGTCTCGGATGCTACATGGAGACAGTTGAGAACGAGCCAGAGTGCAGAAGCAGACACAAGCATTCCCAAATCTCCTTTATCAGCAGCTGGGCAGGCAGTAACTCTCTACTACAGAAGCATGTGATTATCACCTGCCATAACCTGCAAGGAGATTCTTACATAAATTCCCAGCTTTTGGAGCAAAGCTGCAGGGCACTGACAGACAGTGCAAGGAGAGGCAAAGAGGGAAGCAAGCAGCCACTCAGAAGCCTCAGGAGCCCAGATTCCCCAAATCCAGGGAGCAAAGGGTGCGGCAGCTCCAGGAATGACTCAACGTGGTGCTCAGGCTCTGCCTAACCAGGACTCTGCCTTCCAGCCTCCTCTGCAGATTCCCTTTTCCTTGAGGGGAAGCACTCTGACCCACATTGCACACAGGGCCAGACTAAATAATTATAATGACCCATTTTGAGTTCAGGCCCTGCAGAGGAGTCTGTCTAGGGCCGTCCTGCGAGGCTCAGCCCAGCATTCCATCCTGCCTGGGCTCCAGGGCTGCTCCCTCCAGGACAGCAGCTCCATCCCTCACACACACCTGGTAGCTGAGCCGTGCCAGCCCCTCAGTCGGTCCAGCTCTTCTGCAAGTGGAGCCCCAAAGAGTCTCTTCCACTGAGAGCAAAGCAGTGGCTCCAGCCTTGGCCACCAAAGCTGGGGACAAAGATGGAAACCAGCATTAGTGGTGGGGTGCTCAGTGGTTGGCTGCGGTCAGGTACAGCCAGGTACTCAGACAGAGGGGTTTTTCCTCTCTCCTTAGTGAAAAAACACAACTTGTACAGGCACACACCAGAAATGGGAAAAATTTCACATCCTGGAGATGCAAAGGGTCATTTGTGACCGTGCTCATACCCACGGTGCCCTGCAACTCCTCTAGCAGGGCCAGTCAGAATGAAGGAACTGTTCCACAGAGCTGATGGCCACGCTCACCACACGCACCAGAAGGTGTAACCCCGCGTAAAACTGCACGTGAGGAGTTACACAGAGGACAGAGAAAAAAAAAACTGGGATTTTTGGTTGCTTGGCAGGTAACAAGCAGCCCACACAGTGCATCAGCCACCAGGACAAGCCTCCCGGATCCCCACTCCAAAACACCCCAAAGAGACCAGGGCTGGGGTCAGCGACACCAAGGGCTCAGGAACACCCCGCAAATTTCCAAAGGCTTCAAGAGTTTCTGCTGGATGTCACACAGACAGTGTTAAACACCAGCTCTCTGAACTGCTGCCGGGTTTCTCCCCAAAATGAGGTCCGTTACCGCTGCAGAGAGGAGCACCACGGGACACTTGGTCTGGCAGGTTGTTAGAGCCTCGTTGACCCCCTCTGCTGCATCCTCACAGTCCAAGCTGGCACTGAGCAGGCCCTGGAAGAGGACAAACGCCAGGACGACTCCACACCTCCGTCTCTGCTGCTCCAAGTCCCTCACTGAGCGTGTGGAAACTCATCAGAGATAACTGTAGGGGTCAGCGTGGCTCAGCAAAAGAAACCTGTACCAACAGCTCCTTCCCCCACCAGCTTTGCTGCATTGTATCAAAATTCACCGCTCCCACTGCTTCCTCCTGCTGCTTCCCCTCATTTTCCTGGGTTACTGCTCTTCCCAGAATTACATCAGGAGTTCTCAAAAGGAGGGCACAAAGGGGACACCTCGTGTATCAGGAAGGAAAGCTGTGAGCAGGGACAGTGAGGCAGAGTGACAGGAGCAGCAGTTACCCTGAAGAAGTGGGCTGTGATGTCGTAGGAGAGCGCATACCCTCTGGAACAGACGTTCTTCTGCAGCAAGACATGGAGAGGGGAAAAAAATCATCATTCCCTCCCTTTGGAATATGATTTCCTTAGAGCATTTCGGGTGTCTGGCACGAAGGGGCTCAGACGGCACAGAATCGCCCTGCGAATCCTGAGTATCAGCTCAGATGGCAGGAACGTGGTTTCTATCTAAAGCAATCCCACGGACCTGTGCTGCACAGCCCCTGCATCCCTGCCCACCACGAGCCCAGGATGGCGGCAGCAGACGGATTTACAGCCTCGGGATGAACAGAGGCTTCTGGCCGTGCCTAGCAGGGCAGCGCAGAAAGGCCTGGAAAGGCCAGTAGGGATCAATAAATAGAAACCAGCTCTCCATGGAGCCCAGGCTGTGTCCTGAGGGACCTGCAAGTCAAATGGCCTTCTCCCAGAAAGCTGCAGGAATGTTCCTGGGTGTTTCTCAGGAGGATGAGGAGGATCTCACTCGACAGCACAACAGTTCCAGGCCCTGCTATGACAGGAGAAGGGCTCATGCTCAGCCCCTTCCAGGCCTCCATGGGAACACTGGAGGTTTGTCTGTAACTCACCTCACCCAAGGGTTTGCTCTCAATAGTGTAAAATGCCACCACAATTCCAAACGAATGAACCCAAAAGTCAAGAATCATGGAATGATTTGGGTTGGAAGGGACCACGGGCAGGAATATCTTCCATAGACCAGGTTGCTCTAACCTGGCCTTGAACACTTGCGGGGATGGGGCAGCCACAGCTTTTCTGGGTAGTTTGGATGTAACCTCTTTCCCTAAATTCAAATTTAAGGTCTTTATCAAGAGCATTCACTAATGAGCAATCACCATTTGACTCACGACACCTACCAGTTCTGAGTTCACGAAACAAAAAAAGTCTTCACAGTCCAACACTGTTTTGTTTCTTTTCCAACACGTGGTGATCAGGGTGGATGCAGGGAGCCCAACCAGAATCCTTAGGCAGGGAAGAATGGAAAACTGAGGTTACTGTCAGGGAGAGAACCAGGCTCCCCGTGAGGATGTGTGGCATCCAGCCTCCTGGCAGGGGCGACTGGTGGCCCAGCACGGCATATTGAATTCCAATATGGCAAATGGAAACTCAGCTAATTCCGCTGGGTACCAGGGCACGTGTCCCCTGCACGTTGTCCCCATGACACAGTGCCACTGTCACTCGCTGTGGAACCAGAGGCGAGGGCACACTGCACACACCACCCTGCCCTGAGCTGTGGTGTTGCTGGAGGCATTCCCAGCTGCTCAGGCCTGCACTCACCTCCTGTGCAGCAGCAGCTCCTGCTGCCTCCACAGCTGCTCTCCCAGAGCAGATTCTTGCTTTCTGTCTGCCAGTCTTCCCTGGAGAATCCCGAACAGGAAGTGTCTCTGGGCAGCCGAGCAGCCGGGAAGCGGCTTTGGCCCGCACCTCAGCTCCAGCACCAGCTCCTGAGCAGGGTGGTGGGGAAACCAGTGAGGGCCACGCACCAGCCTGCTCTCAAACCCTCTTTGCTTCTCTGAAGCAACCAGAGGTCAACAAGAAAATCCTCTCTCAATCCCCACACCACTGCTCACACGTGGGAGCCGAGGAATGAGGGAATGCTTTGGTCAAGGTCGAGGACTGAACACCCGGGTAACACCTCACAGTCTGAAATCACCTGCAGCCTGCAGAGGATCTCGGGGCTGACCGACATCTTCGAGTGGCCACAGCCACGCAGGTCCAGCCTGAAATTAGGGACACATGAGGTAACTCACCCTACTAGCCCAGGGCACAGCACAGTTCAAATACAGTCAGATGCTTCAGATGAACACAGAGCCCAAACATTGTGCCTTAAATAAGCTGTAGCTGAGACAGCAGCTCTCCTCTAACCTCCCTCATTTTGCAGCTCCAGCCACTCCCCCGGGGCATTGGCGCTTGTCTGGCCGAACAAATCTGAGTACAAAGGCAACTTAAAAAAGGCAGCCAGACGAGGGCCTCTCTGTGGCTGCAGCCCCAGACCTCTGTCACCTAAAGCAAGATGCTCATGCAAAGCCTGGTGAGTCACAGGGCCACCTCCCAGCTCCCACTTCCAGCCAGACCAGAAGGGAACGGCTTCCCCAGCCCCACGGAAGGGACAAGCTGCCAGTGCACGGCCTCAGGGCCGTCAGCAGAAAGGGAAGTCATGACACAGAATACCTTTGTGAGGAATCCAGGATGGCATTGATGATGACTCCACAAGCCTCCTCCAGGTCTCCATCACAGCCACCAGCAGCAGGAGGTGCAGGAAGGTAGCACTGATAGATGGCCCAGTGATGGAAATCCTGCCTGCAGTGTGGAAAAGGGGAGATGGGAAATCTATGGGAATGGTGCCCTTCCCTTGATGTAAAAGGCAGCTCACACATCAAGTGTGCTGAGTGCCGTGTGATCAGATAAAAGTACAGACACCACGAGTCCTCAAGCAGACCCCACCCAGCTCTCGCTTCCAGGAGCAGGGAGGGTTTGTGACAAGTTACTTGGAAGGGCTGCACATGCAGGTTTTTATTGGTGAGCCTCACAGAACCGTGGAGCGGTTTGGGTGGGAAAGCACCTGAAAGCCCATCCAGCTCCACCCCCTGCCATGGGCAGGGGCATCTTCCACCAGCCCAGGTTGCTCCAAACCCCGCAGCCTGGCTCTCCTCAAGAACACACACACCTCCTTCCAGCAGTGCTTGAACTGAGGACACACCACAGCAGGCAACAGGCATTTGTGTCCTGCAGCAACTGCTTACTCACTTCCTGATCTTCAGTGCTTTTCCCCGATTTTGGCGGGAGACTCTTGGACAATTCCCTTCCCAACAAAGCCCCTTGGCCCTTACCTTTCTGAAGCTGAGAGAATGTCCTTTTCAGGGCACACTTCCAGCTCCATCAGCAGCCACTCTCTGAAAGATAGCTGGGAAAAGCAAGGATTTAGGAGCAGGGAAGAACAGCAAGGGAATTATCTTGCATAAAACCCACCTCCACTTCATCTCCAGACACAATCCCATGTGGACTAACAGACTTGAAACAAGAGACATCAACCCAAGGAAGTTCCTGTGCTGTTTCTGCTACAAAAAACTTCAAGCTAAAACCCCACTGACCTTCAAAAATTCATGGAAATCCCATAAAGCCTGTCTCACACCCACCCACCCTTTGACATTTCCAAACACTCTCATCACCTCCAAGCCCAGATACCAGCGTGAACGTGTGTTGTTAGAAATAAAGGTAAAAGGAGAGAAGCACCTCAGTCAGACAGGCTGTGTAAGCACCAAAGAGAGGAGGTTATAACACAGGGGCGGACACGGAGCCAGCCAAGCACAAGGAGCCGTTCTAGGAACACCACAAACCCCTCTGCACAAAGACAAACCGGATTTAGAGGGACAGGGTTAAAAAAAAAACCCCAAAAAACGAGAGTCTGTCAAATCAGAGACTTTGCAAGGGTGGTACAAAGAGAGCACCGAGATGGTTGGAGCAAGGCTGAGCCGGGCAACCCCAGGTGCACAGGAGGCTCAGCGGAAAACCGGCGTTCACACAAAGCACCAGAAAAGCAAGGATTTCCAGTTATTTGGCTCTCCATCACTTCACAGAGAGCCCAGCAGGGAGCCAGGCTGATGGACAGGCCTTTGCTCTACAGTTTCTGGAGCTTGCCAAGCTTCCTGCTTTTCCAAGAAGTAGGACACAAAAGTGTTACCTCTGGTTTTCTCTGTCTACCTTATCATCCCCATCAAATAGCACGGAGCACGCATCCCAGCCCACATGACTCAGCTGTCAGACAACTTTTCAGGTATTTAGCTCTTACTTTCAGGCGCTAAGTTCTTACAAGAAGCTTTTGATCACCAATAAGGAAATTGCAAAGGGCAGATCTAAAAAAGTGAGAATTAGAGGGTGAATTTAGGCCACGGAAAAGATTTATACCTGGAATGCCTTTTCCTTCAAGAGCTCTTGGAAGCGTGCTTGCTTCCATAAACACAGGCTGGCTCTTCTGTAGTTCAGAGAGGGGCAGGACAGGGAGCTCCAGCTTAGGGCAGCTTTGGCCTCCTCACATGGGACTCCCCGAGCTTCCAAGCTCAGCCGTGGCACAAGGTACTGCAGCTGGAACACAGACACCGCATCCTGCGTGTGGCTGAACAGAGCCAGGCCCAGAGCCACCGCCGGTGGCGTGGAGCTGCCAAGCAGGCAGAGGCACCAAGAGCTGGGAGGGGAGGGCACGGAGATGCATTTCTACATTGTTTCCTTGGTGTAAGTGGTGTTTGCACAGGGACCTGCAGCAGGAAATTGGGCTGAGACTGAACTTTCTCGTTAGTTGCAGCAAGACTTTTTCCCTTTTACCTTTTTAATCAGGCCAGGAGGAATCAGGGCACAAAAATCTTCATGAGAACAGGATGAAAACTTGCACATCAGGTAAGCTGCCGCTGCGGTGCAAAACCTGAGAGACAAAGGGAAAGAACTCTATTGTCTGGTTGGTTCAATCACCTTCACAAGCTCTGGAAACCCTCCACAGCTTTCCCAGCATCCCAAAAACCCTTCACCTGATGCCCCATCTCACCTCACGCAGAAGGCGAACGACTCTTCTGTCCTGCACAGGAGCAAGGAGCTCCAGTACTCTGAAACAGAAAGGGCATTTCCAGGAACAGGCTGAGAAACCCCAAAATTGGCTTCCACTCCAGGAATTAAAGCTCTGGATTCACTTAAGTGGACCACAAAAGCTGCCAGTCCTAGAATATGAGCAGCACTGAGGGAAGGACCCTGAAAGATAAAGAAGGGGAGAGGTATTTTTGGTAACTTTGTAACATTTCATTTGTAATAGTTTTACATTTTCTCTCATTGCAACATTTTAATATTTCACTTTTAACACTGTAATACTCCACTTGCATTATTGCAACATTCCATTTGTACCAAAACAACCTTTCTCGGGAAAAAAAAGACTCAGTGAAGCAGCAGAACATTGCTTCTGCCCACAGGTAGTGCAGCAACAACTGAGCAGATGAGAGACAACCTGCAGCAGAACTGGAGGTTTCTGAAACACAGCAACTTGCTGTAAATTCAGATGTTGGGATTCCCAAGAATTTTTAGCTTCTCTGACAGTTAATTTAGTCTATCAGCCTGTTATTTTCACCCTTGCAATATCACAGGACAGAGGAAAGAAACCAAACAATTCTTTAATAACAAAACCATACGCTGGTGCAGCCCAGATATATGAGCATCCTAATTTTAATTTTAAATTTTTACAACTGAATTATTCCATGTGGAAGCTTAGGACTGAAGCATTCTACCATTTTCCTTTTGTCTCCTTCCCAAGCTTGCCTATTTTAGCTTCTGTTAAAACATCTCAGGATGCATTGACCTTCCACAAGCAGCGTTTCTGCAGAGCGGCATTCTCCTCACATTCCTGAGGGCAGCTCCGTACTCATCGACCACAACAGGGTGATTTCTGGAAGCCTGGAGGCTGCTGAAGTCCCTCCACAGGGCAGCCCAGACAGGCCCATGCCCCACAGCTCAGGAAATGCAGCAGGACAGCGTTGAGCACACCAGGACCACAGGATTCCTGGCTGGAATACTGACCTGGTGGTAAATCAGCTGGCAGAGCCTGCCCAGGAGCGCAGGCAGGAGATTCCTGTGCCCACACATCATCTTCACCAGCAAGGAGAGGCACGGGCCCTGCCTGCACAAGGTGAAACCACAGGCTCATTTAATTAATCCCCAGCACCGGAACAGGTAATTACAAAAGCTCAAACACCCTAAAGCTGACCCACGCTTGTCTGCAAATACGGCACAATTATCATTCCATTCACAGGCTCACAGGAAGGGGCTTCTGAGCAGAGAACACGCCCCCACCAGCGCCCTGCCTCGCACCATGGATGGCATCTCAAATACTTGGTGTCATCTCAGAAGGCCAAAGTGGCCTCAGAGGTGACAGTGAGGGCAGGAGGAGCTGCTTGGGGCACAGTCAGAGCCCAGGGCAATAAATGGGAGCACAAAACAAAGCAAAAAGGAGTCGGTATCACGAGGTCCTGCAGCAAAGCAGGAGGAGGGAAGGACTTTCCCACCCGGATAACAGAAAAATCCATCCTCAGAGGAGATCAGGTAGGAGTTTGTTTAGAGAGCGTTTCCTGGGACTCTTGTTTGTCACAGCAGCTCTTCAATCAGGTTTTTAACACTGATTCATCTGCTCCAGGGCAAAGCAGAGCAAGAGAGGGAAGGATGCCCGGGCTGCCACAGCACGCTGCCCTCCGGAGAGCAGCCACGGCGGCTGGGATCCCAGCCAGCTCCTCAGCACGTCCTTGTTTCCCAACAAAGTGATTTTCCACTGACATGGTGCCCATGATGTTTACAGGCTCTGCTACACCGAGGAGGAGCTGGCTACCAGCAGAGCTTCCAGGGGCAGGGGAGTGAGTGCTGCCTCTCCCTCCGCAGCCAGGCCAGGACCAAACTGAGTCCCTGCCAGGGGGAAGTGATTCCAGGACAAAAGGGATTGGCTTTGCTGCCATGCCCCAGCACCAGGCTGAAACACCAGCCCGGGCACCGCTCGTGGCGGGTGTTCAATCCCTGTCACAGAGCACAAAGCAGAGCCAAAAGCCACTTTGCTGCAGGGATCTGTAACAACAGAGGAGAAACATGTTTTATTTACTCATGTAGCTCAGAGTGCATTAGTTCTTGGAGTGCAGGAGCTCCAGGTGAAGCAGCCTGCAGCTGCCAGCCTGGCACAGGGGACATGAAAGCCAAAGCCCCTCCTCAGCCCTGAACAAGAGGCTGGAATTCTGGTGCATCAACCAATTTTGGTTCCCCTACTCTGACTCACATCTTACCTGTCCGGAGGGTTAAAAGAGGAAGCAGCCAGTAGGGTTTGGCAGAATGATGTCAGCAGAAGATCAACAACCTGAAATAAAAAACACCGGGAAGAAACCTGGAATAAAACCCACACTGCTAATTCCTGCTTGTCAGGCTGGATAGCTAAACCTAAACCCAAATCTAGCTTTCTGCTTTGTGTATATCATGATTCCTGACATTAAAACAAGGGGACACAGTGATATTCAGTGTAAGTTGTACAGATCCACTGCCCCTGAGGATGGAAAATTAATCCCACAGCAACCCAGGAACGACCCCAGCACACAACAAACACCTAGAGAAGGCTGCTGAGGAAAGCCTTGCTCATCACAGGACTGCTCTAGCAGAAAACATCTCAGATCTTGTCATCCAACAACTGCCCAGGTGGCTAAAACATAGGCACAGTCTGTGCAGGGCAGGACAAGGGAGACAAAAGGAGAAGTGTATTCCCTGCTCTCGGCAGACAAAGCAGCCTTTCACACCTACTGTCCAGATGCACTTTTCCCTGCCCAGCCCCACAGTTCCTCACCCCCAGCCAGATGGCACTCACGCTCTGGTGGCAGGGTTCCAGCCTGGGGGCAGCAACGGCCACTTGGATCGGGGAATTCAAAGGAGCAGCTTCATTCTCCTCAGGGCTGTCACCCAGGACGCTGCGGAGTCTGTCAGAAACCACGGCAATCTGAGCTGGCACCTCTGCAGGGAGGGGACAGGAGATCAGGGGGACCAGGACAGCAGGCATGAAACATTTGCAGCCCCCCACGGCAGCGAGAACAAGTGAAATACACACTTTGATCAATCAGAGTCAAAATTATGTCAGGAAAAGCTTTAATAAGCAAAAAATGTTGGCCGGGGACACAGTCGATCAGCATCTGCAGCGTTGTTTTTTCCCAGTACTTTTATCAACACACCTCAGGAACAGCTTTCACACCAGAAAGGAAAATGCTTTCCAGAGGGGGCCCGAGTCACCAGGTGAGCCCCAGGAGTGGGGCAGCAGGGGTCGGTGTGATTATCACAAAGATAAATCCCAAATTAAGCACGGGAACACATCAGACATGAAAACGTACATATTCATAGCTGCAAGGATTAGCAGCTTTGAAGGATTACCAGCTTCAGGTACCAGTGGCGGTAACTCCTGCTGTGCCTTTGGCCAGCTTTAGCCACGCTTTATTCAGGCAGCCTTTGGGACAGGCAAGGAGAAGCAGCTCCCTCGTACCTCCCCACTGAGCCTGGTCCACAACCAGCGTCCTGAGCTCAGCCAGTTCAGCCCTCAGCTGCTCAACAGGCTCTTTGGAATGGCTGGGCTCTGCTCTGGAGTCATCTAAGCAAGGAAGAGAGGAAATGCCTTCAGCAATCTCTGTGTGCGCTTTCTGTAAAAGCAGAATTTACTTTTCCTGAAGCTCTAACAAAACCCCAAACTGTCACTCTGCCACACACAGAGCTTCGTTTTCACATTCAGAGTGTGCTATTTAATTAATAATTTATGGATTTATGCCTAGTTGCAAAAAGGAATTCCGTTTTTAAAGACAAGAGGCAAAAAAAAGTTCTGTTTTCAGAGTTTTCTTCCTACTTCCTTCAGCTCTGCCCCTCACAGAAACATTTGCTGTCCTCAAAAGACTGGAGTCCAAATGCAGAGACACACATTAGAGCATGGATACATCACCAGCTTCTCCAGATGTTCCATGTCACTCTGGCTTTTTGTTTAAAAGAAGGAATAAAAGGAAATTCCTTTTACCACTAGAAAGAGACGCCACCAGCAACCGCCACGGCCCCAAACCCACCCAGAGTTTGTTAGGCAGGAACAGCTTCTTGAACAAGGGCCAGGAATAAATGACCCAGGAGAAAGAACAGCAAACAGCAAAGGTTGAAATTAATCCTGGTTGTAAAATGAGGTGTTAGGAGCCCTGAGTCACCTGATGAGTGCAAGAGCGAGCACTGACAAAAGGGTTTGGGGCTGCACGGCGCTCAAGCCTGCCCTGAATCCCGGCTGCGTGCAGAGCCCAGGGATGGGGCAGGGCACAGGGCACAGGATCAGCGTGCAGGGGACAGGAGGGGACACGGCTCAGGCTGCCCCCGAGGCCAGCACACGGCCCAGGCAGTGCCACTAGAGGTCAGTGGCAATTCAGGGAGCCCTGCCGAGCTGCCGGGATGCTGCAGATGCCATCCCGGCCCGCAGGGACCTCATGCCGCGGTTGCCACGCCAACCCCGCAGCCAGCCCAGCCCGCTGCACGTCTGCGGTGCCCGGCTCTGTCACGCCTCTCCAGCCACAGCATCTCCAGAAAGCTTCAGAGGCCCCGAGCAGGGCTTGGCTACAGATTTATCGCTGTAGTCGGAGTATGAATCCGTAACTTATCCTCACCACGCTCTGGGAACCATCTCTGCTCACCAGCCTGGCCTTTTCATTGTGTGTAAACCATTGGAAGGTGTGTTTGAAACACCCACTTGCTGACAGAGACTGCAGAGCTCATTAAATACCCTCATTAAATACCCTCATTAAATACCCTCATTAAATACCCATTATCCAGTGAAGCTGCGGCAATGGGACCCAAAATCAGCGGGGCCCTCCCACCCAAACACCCCGAGCTGCAATCCCTTCTCCAGCCCCTCCTGCCCCCCCAGATCTCCCTAATCCTCTCTTCAAAGAGGATGCCAGGAGTTCAGACAGCACAAGTGTCATTGCACAAGGGATCAGCACAGCAGATTCCCAGCCCAGGCTCAGCAGCTCAGGCTGCAAACGCTGATTCATGGAAAGGTCTTGGAGGTGGAATACAGCCAGCTCAGGCTCAGGCATCATCTGCAGCCTCAGCGCAGCACAGAGCTCCCAGGGACTGCAAAAATCCCACCCGAGCAGGGCTGGCAGAGAAAGTCATTACAGGAGTAATTATTTAACACTTCAATACAACATAAAGAACATAACACTTATGTCCACAGCTTAAACACCTAGTTAGCTGTAAATCTTTGAAAACCTTCAATTCAGGAGGGCATCAGTGGAAAAATTAACATTTGATACTGATCCATAAGTAAATGTTACATTTTTTACCTTGTAACATCTTCTCTTTCATAGCATGACAGGCTTGCAGGTACGTGGAGTACAAGTTGGAAGGTATTTTATCAGCTCTGTAAAAAAGAAGAGATTTATTATCCTGCACAGCCACAAACTGCAGCTTTATTAAATACAAGCACAAACAACAGCCCTTCTATGAAACGTAATTAGAGGGACTCTGAAGCATCAAGAGCATCTGAAACATTTTTATAATGATCTGACATGGGGGGCTGAGATTTCTACCCAAGGCTTTCACGGCAAATACTGCACACGTGGAGCGCACACAAGGCCAATACTACACATGTTATTAATTAATGCTTTAGTGCCTCTTTCATATCTGGCTGGTGTCTAAGATCTCATAAGAGTGCGAGCTGTGAGATGCAGCATTCACACATGTAAAACATGAACGTGCTGAGACCAAGGTGTGACCTCCTCTCTGCAGGGCAGGCACTCGCTGCTAAAAACACGTCCCACGAGGCTCCCCGGAGCCCAGCTGCTTCTCTTACAACTTTAATTTCACTGAGTGATCCAGTCTTTAATTTCAGAGCCAGACTGGAATGACAAGGCAGGACCAAGCACCTCATTTGCAGGCAGTGCTGCAAACATTTTTCCTTCATGAGAGGTTACAGAGGAACTACTGGATGTACCATAAGGCCGTTCCTGCCGTGCAGAAAAGCACTTTTAAACATGCATTCAGGGCCAGCTCGAGTCCTGAGAGGAGCTGTGTCCTCCTGGGGCATCATCCTCGTGTCCCTTGAGCATTAACAGACATTTAAGCCTCATCTTTCACTCCTCCCTTTATCCTCTCCCGAAGAGCCTTTAACAGGGGAGGCTCATATTTCTGGGGAAATTTTATATTCAGCTGTGTCCTCCAAGATTTGCATAAAAATGTGCCTGGCCTGGAGCCAGAGGGACTCCTAAATAATGATTTCACAGGGGACTAATTACAGCCCTGAAGACTACACAGATAAGCTCCTCCACTCACGACCTGCAGGCCACAGACCTGGGCCACCAGGCCCTGCCAAGAGGTTGGCTGTAACCAAGGTGGCAAAGCCTCTGACAATCTGATATCAAACGGCCCAAAAAGAAAGCCCAGCAGCACAGAAGACAGCACTGGGAAGCGTGAATACCTCTTCAGAGCGTCTATAAAAGTCATGTGTGCATCTGGGGCTTTAGGCAGCTGCAAGAGAGGAACAGTCAGGTTAGGGGCAAATCACCTGTGTACGAACAGCGAATGGGAGCGGCAAAGGGAAAACCAAATACTGACCACACGGGGCCTGAGCAAAGCCGGAAGGAACCAGGAAGTGTAATACGGTCGCCTGAAAATGCTGAGAAAATAAACACAGCAAAATAATGACAATGGCGAAGGTCCCAAGCGCCATCTCCACAGCCCAGGAGTTGATTTGGCTCCTGCAAATAAGCAACGCTCCTGGTAACATGAATAACTACAGATAAACCAGGTTCAGGTTAGCCAATGGTTTTTAATTTCTTTAAGTTTGCTTTTTACGGTAGTAATTTTGGATTTATTTTGCAAAGGGGAATGTTCCTTTTCACTTTCCCCACAAATACCCTCTATTAAGATGACTCCTGAGGAAGTGGGAGGAACTTCCCCAAACCTCCCTTGCTCACATCCTCAATTTTTCTTGTTTCCTTATTTTGATCCAGACTTGGCTACTACTACTACTACTACTACTACTATTATTATTATTATTATTATTCTGGCTAAGCCCAGGAAGAGTTGAAAGGCACACAATACCTGGCTTCTATCACAGAGGTTGGGATCTTCCTTGTGTTTTCAAATATCTGAAGGGCCTTTTCAACATCACGGAGTGCCTGGGCCTGGGGCTGCCTCACACAAGGAACAAGACGTGAGACATCGAGGGTGGTGATAAACTTCCCTTTTCTGTTCTGAATTTGGTTTATTGTGATTGTATTTAAGTTGTACATGTGGAATTAAGACACATCATCTCCACTTCCAGCCCGTGCCTGCAGGCAGAGGAACCGACATCCCGGGTTTCTCTCGTTCGAGTTGTAAGACACCTCAAACTGCAACAAGCTTCTCAACTGACAACCAGATCAGACTTGGAAAAATTAAATCAAATCTTCACTTACGCCTGTGAGTTCATCACAGGACAGGGTTTCCTGCAGTGTATTCAGCTACCCTGTCTCCAGCTTGTATTTCATGTACTCATGGACTGTGCAAGTGAGGCCCCCTCCTCTGATCAAAACGTAGGAAGGAAAAATAAAGCCAAACACTTCCTTATAAATTACTGTTGTTACCCAAAACCTGTCATGAACCCCAGGGTGAAACTGCAGAGTGTAGGTTCCATCCCCAAATCTCCTTTGAATATCCGCACTTTGGGCCCACACCACACAGACGAAGCGCTCTACTGAAAAGCATCAAGACAGCTATAAAAGTTTACTCCAGTTTTCACGGAAACTGGGGAGATCCTGTGTTTGTGGCCACTAAAACCCCCTGGCTTAAAGCTGGAGACCTGGCAGCACACTCATGGAATGGCAGGGAGGTTGATAATCCAAGTGTTTTGCCAGCGGAAAAGGGACATGGCTGAGGAGAAAGCTGGGAGACGGAGCAGCAATACCTGCACAGCCTCATCGGTGGAAGAGAGGTCTTCATAGAGCCCCATGTCTTCTATGGCCACCTGCGTGAGGTCAGAAGTGCAGGTGGTCACACACAGCAGGGCCGGCCAGATCCAGAAAGAATTCTGCTCAAAAGAGACAATTTTTCCTGACCTTGAGGTCGGCCAGTCGGGTTTTGGCCAGAGTGATGTACTCCAAGAGCAGGGAGCGGTGTTTCGCGGGCACGAAAGGCGGGTACATGATATGGACCTGAAACGTGAAATCACAATGAGATTTGCCATTTTTACAGGAAATCCATGTAAAATTCTGACTAATGTTTACTGTGATTTACCTCAAACATTCCCAAAGAAAGGCGTTATTGCTTGGTTAAGGATAAATCATTTTCATGGCCACTGACCCAACTTTTCCCAACAACAAACAAACAAAATCAGTGAAGTGCTTAAACTTAATTCCATGGAAGGCATTCTCCTTGTCAATAAAAGAGTCTTGTGTTTCCGTATTTCAGGAGGAGAAGGGTTGGAATGCTGAACCAGAAGTAATGCAATTACTGTAACAACATTAACAATGAGCTGGCCCTACTCACAGGCACGAGGACGGTCACTTTGGGGCTGCTGTGGACCTGAAAACCATCACTGTCAGCACCTTCTCACCTTCAGGTACGGCGCAGATTCAAAGGGCACCAGCTCTGACAGGAACTCGAAGAGGAAGACCAGAGCTTTCTTGCTGCTCCCTTGGTGGCCACCAGCATTCCCAAAGGAAGCCTGAAACGGGGGAAAATGACAAGACAGCCTTTCAGCGTGGAGAGAATCCTCATCCCAGCAGAGCAGTACCCGAGCACGCAAATCCCAAACATCCCATTTCTGTCAGGAGAATCTTTCTGGAGAAAAGTCTCCAAAGAAAGTTTGTGGAATCATGGAATGGTTTGAGTGGGAGGGACCTTAAAGATCACCTAGATTCAATCCCCTGCCCTGGGCAGGGACACCTTCCACTGTCCCAGGTTGCTCCAAGCCCTGTCCAGCCTGGCCTTGGGCACTGCCAGGGATCCAGGGGCAGCCACAGCTTCTCTGGGCACCCTGTGCCAGGGCCTCCCCCCCCTCACAGCCAAGAATTCCTTCCCAATATCCCATCTATCCCTGCCCTCTGGCAGTGGGAAGCCATTCCCTGTGTCCTGTCTCTCCAGCCCTTGTCTCCAGTCCCTCTCCAGCTCTCCTGGAGCCCCTTTAGGCCCGGGTGGGGGCTCTGAGCTCTCCGTGGATCCTGCTCTTGTCCAGGTGAACAACCCCAGCTCTCCCAGCCTGGCCCAAGAGCAGAGGGGCTCCCTCGGATCATGGGGATTGACAGAAGTCTCTCTGGAAGTTTGATGCCGTGAGAACACTTAGAGTTAAACAAGGCAACTTTGAGATGCACCAGAAGATCGGGATTCGTGAGGGAGCCACAAATCTGCAGGTTTCTACACAGGTTTATCTGGGCATTCCAAGGAAAATAACCGGTCTGAGACTACAGAGGACACAACCAGTTTACCTTCTCATACCTCTGCACACTCCATCAGCCAAAGCCGAGCTTAAATTTGCAAACTCATACAAAGGAATTTCCAGGCTGAATTTACGCTGAGATTTGCATCCCTCAAATACCCACCTGTTTACAGCTAAAAGCAACAACCAATTACCTGGAAGGTCAAACACGGCCATTACAGCTGCATGCAAACCTCCAGGAAACAGGAATGCTTCCCCTGCCATCACCCCCAGCTCATGCAATAGCAACAGTGCTGCTTATCAAGATACTGAAATCCATCCAAGATGATGATTACAACAGCAATTACATGTCTGCCTTCCTAGCAAATAACTAGAACAGGCAAGGTGGACTTGAAAGGAGGGAAAACTGGGGAAAGCCAAATAACTTTATTCTTTGCAGACATAAAGGCAGTGATAAATATTCAGTCATTTCTAATATCAACACAATCACCCATTACTTTTCTTCTTTTTCTTCCCCTTTCTCATTCCTGGCTATCCTGTCTGGAACAAGGCTTTCTCCATGCAGCAGAACATTCCTTACGCACAGGTTTCCTCACACAATTAAAACAAAGCTCACCAGTCAGGCCTCACTTGGTCTTACCTTAAACCACTCAGAGTAAGGCATGAAGACAGCAGGGCCCTCCAGAGCAGCCTGACGAGCGATCAGGAAGGCAGTGATCATATTTTCCATGTCATAATTCTCAAAGGCCTTCAGCAGGAGACGGCTCAGTAGATCTGGGAACATAAAACAATAACCTCACACTTCACCCTGGGCAACAGTGCTCTGTTTTCTGCGGTAAATGAAGACAAATACCTGTGATAAAACATAAGGCAGGACATGTATTGCAGCCTGGGG
Source organism: Dasyornis broadbenti (assembly GCA_013397935.1). Classification (NCBI taxonomy): domain Eukaryota; kingdom Metazoa; phylum Chordata; class Aves; order Passeriformes; family Dasyornithidae; genus Dasyornis; species Dasyornis broadbenti. The sequence goes on from VZRN01006223.1 coordinate 468,028, forward strand.
AACCTCTGGGATCTGATTTTATTTTTTTTATGCACTTTTAACTGTCAAACACACTTGGATTCCCCGCAGGGAGTCCAGCACTGGGGTAATTAGTAAGGAATTCTCACAAACAAGCTCTGCTAGCATAGGTGAGCTAGAACCTAAGCCTCAGTAATCATCATGCCAATTAATAATGAAGGTAATTATCAAACAACCACCCTGAGCTGTACACAAAGTTTGGGAAGTGGCAGCCACGAGGCCCGGCACTCACATCGCCGCTGACATGGAATGTCTGAGGGGAAAAGCAGATGCTCTGCTGCTCTTTTCCATGCAGGAATCCCAGGCAGCCCCCAGGGACGACTCCCCTGCTCCCCAGCCCAGCAGCACAGGCACACACCAGGGTGGCAGTGCCCACCTACCCTTGAAGAGCTGCTCAGCCTCAGCCTGACACACCACGAGTGTGGACACACAGGACAGGACGTGCTGCCAGTTCACCTCATGGGTCTCCAGGACTTGCTGCAGCTGGCAGATGGATTCCTTCACACTGAATGCCATCAACAGCTGGAACAGAGATGGCAATTCCTGTTAGCTAGGAAATACAGCCACGAGAAAGAGGGGAATACAGACAGGACTGACAGGCACATGGCTTTTCTGTGGCATTTTCAAGCTATCCTGCAGCTTTTGCAGCAGTTCCGAGGCCCAAATATCAGCCTGGATTGGAAGCAGCACCAGCTACAACAAACAGTAAAATTCCAATTCTTTCAGAATCCACATCATATTCTGTACCACTGAAAATTCACATCTCCAACCAGCATCTTTGTTCTTATTAAGAGCTTTGCACAAACAAAAACCCCTGTAGCTCTTTTCCTTCATGCTTCCACCTCCCAGAGCTTCTGGCAGCTGGTTTGCATTCAGCAACTGGATAATGTTGCACTAATTTCCAAGAATCTGATTTCAGGAATTTCAGTGGATATAAACCCAACATAATAAAGTTCCCTTTGTGACACCAGGCAGACGCACTTTGCGATACAGAGCCGTGAGCAGCGGGGAAGTCCTGGTAAAGCTCCACTCCTTCTGCATCTGGATGGCATCAGACACTGCACACAGAAAAGGAAAACTCCAGCAACAGGTTTTCAAACGCACCCAAAATGCCTACGCTTCCCTCGTGCAGCCAGACACGTTAAAAACTGCCCCCTGGAATTCCCTCTCTCCCAGTTGTCTTTGGAACAAGGACACAAGGACTGGCCCATCCATCACGGCACTGTCAGCCCAGAGCTGTTTCCGTGATCACACACGCATAGGCTGACATGGCACATGCACAGAGAACCAGCAAGGAATCAGCTTTTCCCTCATTAACCTCCTTCATCTGGAGGCCAGCAATGACAGAGCTCTCCCACACAACAGACACGCAGCTACAGATCACAGCTCATGGGGATTTTACCACAGATTTTATAGCTCAAACATATTTCTTCCTAAAAACATCAAGCTTCACCATTTCTGATCCAGGATTAGAACCTTCCTGCCCAAAATTTGCTCCTGAACTGCGACCCTCAGGTGATTTCTTTTGCCTGATTTGGCACCCTGCTTACACAGGCCCCAGGAAGGAGCTGAGAAGCCAGGAGGCTTCTCAGGCTCTGGGTCCTCCAGGCTGGGCCCCACTCAGTGTGGGACAGAGCTCTGGACACACCTGGAGACACCTGTCCCTGCCCATTCCCACCTTTCAGCACTGGGTTGTAGGTGAGAACCTCGGTCAGGGTGTGTCTGAAAAACCGCCTCACGGAATCCGGGTGAGCCACGCTTCCATAAAGGGACACGTTGAACACATTCAGCCTGCAAAGGACAAGGAAATACCAGAAACAACGTCAGGAAGTGTGATCAGCCAGGTACTGATTAATTATGACCAGCCAGGTACTGATAATACATGATCCACCAGCTGCTGATTAAACGTGATCAGCCAGGTGCTGCTTAGGGCGAATGACTTATTTTTATTCTACATCCATCTTCTCAAATTACCACAAATATATACTTACTTGTACGTATTTTAAAGAAAAGCAAACCAAGTAATGGTTACTCAATACTTAGCAGCCATCAGATTTTCAAATGTGAGTCTAAGGTATAGCCCTGCATGGGGCTGAAGGAGATGTACAAAATAGTTAAATAAAACAAGTTTGGAAGCAGGAATTGGAGGTGATGGCACCTTCCAGGTGTTTCTGCTCACAAACAGTGAGAAAACTTGGGGAATTTCAGGCATGACAAGAGGGAGGTCCAGGGTTGATTCCAGCACTACCAGAACCCACTTTCCTACCCGACCCTTATCTTTTTTACAAGCACTTTTGTCTGCACATGTTTTATTAGAGGAGAATACCAAACGCAAGTAGCACTGGGAGGGGTGGGGTGTTGTATAAATAAGTAAAAAACACCCAACAACATTCCCCCTATTTCAGTGAGAATTGCAGCATTGGATAAGAACGTCCTCCTGACACCGTTTGGAGCATTTCTTACCAGAAGCTCACAGCCTGCACCATGGAAACATCTTCGTGCTTCTCTTTACCAACAGCATCAAGCACCCCTGCACCCCAAAACACACGAAAACCCAGTGAGAAGAGAGCTGTGACACCAAACCCCACACAGGAGCTATCAGGAGTGAGCAATCTGTGCCCCTTTACGAAGGTGCCACCGCTAGGGAAATGCGCAGAAGCCATTCAGCAGCGCTGAATCCTTACCAGATTTTTTTTTTCCCCCCCCAAAGTGACACAGAGACTCAGAAACTATTACCACTGACCTTGAACCGATTTAAAAGCATTCCCAAGAACGTGCTAATAATGAAGCCGTCTAAAAACGCATATAAATCAGTATTTCATTCCCAAGCCCGACCCTGAGGGTGCCGTGTGAGTGTGAGCACCGGGAAGCCTGTGTGGAGGCAGGGATTTGCACAGGCTCGATCAACCCCCCCGGAAAGCACGGTCCGAACACAGAGCAGGCCAGGGGAGGGCCACGTGTTCGTAACGTGCCATTTGCATGGCAGGAATGCCTTTAAAAGCTCGATCTGCCCCAAAACGCCGGGTGGAGATCAAACAGGTTGGCAGCTTGCGCAGCGCCGTTGTCTTGACGATCAGCCCACACCGCTCGGAGCCCACAGACTGGGAGACCCTTTGCTTTGCAGTCTGCCGCAGCAGCACTTCTGCCTGGTGCCAGCCTGCCTTGAAACCCCCCCTCCTTTAACTGTTAAGGGAGCTTGGTTTGTGTATTAAAATCATTTAGTTAAGAGAAAAGCCCTGAAAAGAAAATTCCCTGAGCAGGGGCAGCGGACCAGACGTCCCTCACATGCCGCCACAGCATCAGGACGTGACACTCTCCTCTCCTGCTGAGGAATACTTTAAGGTTAAGTAGGGGAGAATAAAGCAAAGGAGATAAACTCGGCTTATCTTCAGGCACAGCAGTTCAACACTGCCAGATCATTACCGTGAACACATCGCTCCCATGCTACTCCCAGCCTGTCCTTCTCCTCCTGTGAAGGTCTTCAGCAATATGGAATTCTTCTACATTAAAAATCCTAATGTTCTCCAAAGATTAATGAAGTGAAACCCCTCGAAGGTGACCCAGAAGTGTGGACTAATAAAATATCTTACATAAACCTCATGTAATGCACTTTGCAGGCACACAGCCTGCGAGTGTGGCAGTGCAGGCTGCGCAAACGGGAAGGGCAAATGAAGAGCAGGATGCAGACTCCTGTCTGCCTGCCAACAGCCTGCTCCTCCTCCTCCTCCAAAATCCCTACCCCTCTGTTGATAAGGGTTGGTTTTCAACTGTTAAAGGGCCACCTGAGATGGGATTCATACATATTAAACAATAAAGCACTTCACTTGCAGCTTTCTCTTTTTAGAAGCACTCCCAAGGTCTGTGAGGCACAGACAGCGCTCCCTGCGAGACCTGGGGCGAGGGATGGGGCTGGCAGCGCCCACAGGGAGTGAGTGGCACAGGATGGAGGGGAGGTGACACGTCCTGGGACGGGGTCACCTCAGAGCAGAGGCAAAGCAGCAGCCTCTGCAGCAGCACCGAGCAGGAAAGGTGCCGGCAGGGAAAGCGGGGAAGCGCTGTCACTAAGGAGACAGGAGTGACAGCAGCTGCACAGTCAGGAGACAGCAGCCAGGGGTGTGGGACACGGGAGGGGTGTAAGGAACGTGCCAACAGCAGGTACAGCATCTCCCCGTGAGGATCAGCTGTGCCACAGGACAAAAATAACCCCCGTGTGTGTGTGTTCAGTCTTTCCGCGTCAGGATTTGCTGGGAAATCGGGCGCTGCCGCCTTGAGCCCTCAGCAGCAGCACCAGGGCGGCTCAGGCCAAGGCAAGGCACGTTGCAGTTCATGAACACTGGTGTTAAAAGACTGCACACCTACATCAGATGCCTTCGCTCAGCGTAAAAATAGAGGTTTCAGAAAACATGAGCCTGCAAATCCAAACTGTGAGTCAGCACAATCACTCATCAGGCTGTAAAATCAAAGTCTAATTTACTAGGCAGAGAAAATAAATCTAAGCAGTAAAACTGATCCTGGCCTAACCTGTGTGCTCCACCTGCTTCCAAGCAAACCTGTTAAAAATCAGGAAATCAGGTCAGGTATCTTTATGATGGTACAGCTGGGAGTAGAAAAAAAAAAAGGTAGCATAAAAGGCAAGAAATTATCTGCAGTGTCTGGAGACGCTTTAGGAGGACAGGGAAAACAGAGGCAAATAAAATCAGTGACATAAATATTATGCACAACAGCGCAGACAAAGCAGCCAGGCAAGGGATTTCTCCTTAGGGATTCAGCAGAGGGAAAAGAATAGAAGTCTTGGAAACAGCAGTGGCTGCACAAAGCTGGGATCACAACAATACTTACATGCCAACATTCTCTGTAAGACAGCACGGCAGATCTGTTCAAAACCGACAAATTAAGGGATTTAGAGTCTTAAAGAGCTGCAGTTCAATGCAGGAAAAGTAAATCGACTCAAAGAAAAGAGTTTTGTCCCTCTTAAAGCTTCACTTTGACCTCAGGTTCTGCAGCAGAACAGATAAAATAGACAGAAGGGCAGCATTTTCCAACCTTACTAGCATCCCATGTCTCATATTCAAATGGAAAACCCAAGCAATCCAGGTGAAAGGAAGTTTAAAAACTCCTTGATGGGCCACCTTGGAGCAATTCTCCATACAAAAAGTCTCAGTTCTGGTTTCACCATTCCCCCCACTCCAGCACCTGCACCACCACCCTCTTCTAGCTGCTCCAAGCTCTGAATTATTTCTACTCCGCAAGAGCCAGAGATTAACGGAGTTACTTTATTAAAGCACCATTTGTAGCCAGGTTCATTTTGTCCTTACATTGGGAACCTTCTGGGATTCCACCTTCCTTCCCAGCTCCGAAGCCTGCTCAAAGCCATGCTGCACAAACACGATGGCGAAGTCTGCAAATCAAGAAGGGATCAGTGTTCCAGCACCCTCCTGGCACAAAGGGCATCTCCTCCGTGCCCTGCCACCTGTCCCAACCGTCCCTGAAAGGCCTCGTTCTCCACTCAGCAGGAATCATTACTCCAGGAATCCTGGAGTAAAATGACTCCCAGGAAAAAGAACACAGAGCTTCAAGGATTATAAAGTCTAAAGAATTTGCAGTTATGCTCCACGACCTCTGCAGAGCTCAGAGGGGCTGTACTTGACCAGCTGCACTGGCCCACAGTCAGACACTGTAGGGATTTTTTCCTAAATAAACTAAGAAAATAAATAATAGAAATCGGCAGGGGGGAAATGGAACGGTGAAATATTCCTAAATCTCTGGAGACTTTGCAGTGCCACAGGGCCAGTGTATCGTCCTTGAACCACGCCCCTCACGACTACGCTTTCTTGAGTTACCGTAACTCCAAGGGCTGGGAAAATTCAAACTAATTATTTTTCAAAGGGAAAACATTTGCTAAATTTGCCAAATATATAAAAAAATATATTCTCCAGAGAAACGAGGTAAGAAAACACAAAGCGAGGCCTGTGTTGTTACACCTCTGAGGTTTTGCCCCGCGCCCAGCCCAGGGCCTTGCCTGAGAGAAGGCGCCGTGCCAGCTCTGTGTCCCCACAGGGGCCGTCCCCAGGCTGCTCACAGAGGCCGCAGAGGCTGCTGCAGAGCCACTCCACTGCTGCTGGGCCTGCCGGGCTCCTGCAACACACAAAAGCACCTTCAGTTCAATCCCTCTCGCTTTCTGTAAGCCTTGGCTGTCTCCACCAACATCCTCTGGGCCCAGGGAAGAGCCACCTGTGCGCTCTGCCCTGAATGTGCCACTTCGTTTATTTGACTTGGACCAGCACGTTTGCTTTACAAACAGTCGCTTTTTATATTATTTGCTTTATGAAAAGATTCCACGGCACACACACGCAAAGGGAAAATGTGTGTGAAATTGTGCGTTCAAATATTTCCTCATCTCTGACATGGAAGTGTTTCCATCGAGAAACCTCTGCTCGAAGAGTTTCAATTCCAACTTCTAAGATACTTGGATAAAAATGCCTCAAAAAAGGAATTAGGATCTTAATCTATGCCTTTGGTTCTCTTAACACAGTGGGCACTGAAGGCTTCCATCGTAAACGGACAAGTAAACCAATATCAAAAGCCTGAAAGAATCACTGGCACATTCCTTTGACACAATAAGGAAACAACCTGGACTTCACAAAGGATAAATGGGTGAGTTGTTAGCTCTGTGTCATGGAATCGTGGAGCGGTTTGGGTTGGAAGGGACCTTAAAGCCCATCCAGTTCCACCCCCTGCATGGGCAGGGACACCTTCCACCAGACCAGGTTGCTCCCAGCCCCGTCCAGCCTGGCCTTGGACACTTGTTGGGTGGGGCAAAAACCAAAACATAAAATTCTTAGACTAACTATTCTCAGGAGATTAACTCTGCCAGATCAAAAACTTTCAGATTTTGTGAAGATGGAAGCACCCAGTTTCTGCAGAGCAAGACTTCCTCTTGAGTCCAGTGGGTGGACGCTAACGAGCCACCACACCTAAACTGGGCTAATTATCCCAGAGTAACCCCCCAAACCCCCAGCAGCTCCTTAATCCTGCTAATCTGATCCCTTGCCAGCACCCGACTCTATCCTCAGTCCAGAATACCCATGACTAATCCCTGATTATATTTCAATAGGCTTTAGGAGATTACCTACATCTGCAAACCCAAGAGCTCCGCTCACCTCTCCAGCAGCTCTTCCAGCCCAGCGATGTCCCCGCTGTGCAGGTGCCACACGGCTTCCAGCACCGGGGGCTCCTAAGGAGACGTCACCATTAGGTCACAGGCTGCACTGTGCAGCTGAACATTTGGCTATTGTAAATGATACATGAAAAATAAAGCTAAATTTAAATGGAATTTAAAATCGGCAACGCAGGGAACAGCTGGTGAGGAAAGATTGTATTTCCTACAAATTTTGGATGGTTTAGGTTTGTAGATGCATCAGCATTTTAAATTTTTATGGACGAGTAATTACTATAACCATCTTTTCCCTCCGGAATAACGCTGATTCTGCAGATTCGAAGGTGCAGGGATATCCCAGGAAACAGGTAACACCACTGAATTTTAGATCCTGTTAATTCAGATCCAGATCCAGATGACAGAATTGGATTTTTGTCTATTAACTGTTTATTAGTCTCTGCGGAACAAGGTTGCCTCAAATCCATAAACCAACAGAGATGGGATTGCAGGAGACTACACAAGGAGACACTGCAATCATCCAGGCAGACAGGCTGATGGACACAGAGGAAAAATGAACAAAAATCTGCAAAATTTGAAAATCTGCAATTGTCAAAAATCTGCACCAGGCATCGCTCCTGTGTGGATCAAAGTGCTGCCCTGTAACATCGCTTCCGGCTCCTGCCCATGCCCAGGAGAGTCCTGAGCCAGCAGAACAGCACTGCAGGGTGCACCTGGCAGGGGAAAGGTGCAGCAGCAGATTCTGATCATTCCAGGCACAACCAACACCTTCACAAAACCTTCCCACCTTGAGAAGGAAGAGGCATTTGGGAGCCTTGGGCGCAGGGAAAAGCCAAAGCCCCGGGAGCTTTCTGCATCGAGCAGCAGCTGCCTCATACCCTGACCCCAAACTCGCCCACATCCTTCGTCTTCACAACCTAGTTCTTACTGTAACAGCCTCAGTTACAGGGTTATCTCCAACTTATCCCCACGTCTGCCCCAGGACCGGGAGATCTTAATCAGCCTGTGAAACACACAGGTTCTATTTTCAGCTCAGGAGCGGATATTTGAGACCAGAGCACGGCCCTTTATCTGGGCAGATCAGCCTTTTCCTCCTTTCCCACGAGAGCAGCGAGGAATCACAACTGTCCCACTCACAAAAAAGCCCTTAACTCCACCCCCAGCACCACTTGTCTCCACGGAACACACCCACGTGAAATCAAGACACCCCATTTGTGTGGCAGCACAAGCTCTTATCTGCTATCTGGTTTCTCTCTCTGTGACCTCACTTTGCCTTATCACCATTCCCAGGTAAACAAAGCAGAGAACCAGGATGCCAAACACTTGGAATATTGCTGGGAAAGCACGTGAAGGGCTCTGGGTCTGTGTCACCCACCCCACAGTCAGCTGGGAGCTTCTGCGCTGGACCTGAAGAGCTCCCCAAAACCAGCACTTGATCACCACGGTGCTGCCAAATGCTCTTTTGTGGTAGTTTCCAGTAATTCCAATAATTCCAGACCTCGACTGAGTTGAAAAAGCAAATCCCACTGCAGAGGCAATGGAGTTCCCATTGAACTTGCTCTAAAATAAACAAAACAACCCAAAAAAGCCCCCTATTTATAATTTCGCTCATGCTTTTGGAAGGTCAGGAAGACCAGTCATTCTCAGGGAATTCGGAGATGCCATATCCCACAGATGAAATCTCATGGTCTGTAATGCCACAACGTTTCTCCATGAGTTCTCACCTTAATTTTCCACATTTCCTGGCAGAAGAGGGAGCGACAGAACATGTTCTTAGCCAGCAAATCCTTCAGAGTCTGAAGCAAGCAGGACAACATCTTCTGGCATCACCCCGGAAACGAAGCAGAAATAATTTCACTGGTGAATAACAAATTCCCATGAAAACCATCTGTTGCTTTTCCCTTTTTGTTTGCTGCTTTTTAAAGGGTGAAAGGGTGGAGAGAATTCAGCAGAAAGGCCTAAACTTCTCATCTTTATACACCTCGTACTCCTGCGAGCAAATCGGGCACGTCACTGAGAAACTTTCCACTCACATTTGGAGCTTTATCAGAGCACATACACCGGGCTTAAGGTCAAACCCAACACTGCTGTTTTGTTGATAAATTAAAGATAAAGCTTTCCCCTTACTCTCTGGTCCGAGTTCAGCAGTGGGACTCGTGAGGGGCTGGCAGAACCCCGGCAGACCCGCTCCATGTTGGCAACGGCATTTTTGGCTGCCAAGGTCGCTGTGGGCACACCCACTTTTGAGGCCTGCTCCTGCAGAACAGAGACTAAACGAAACAGAAAAGCAGAAAACTGTCATTGCCAGGCAAGTACGAAACAAGATCAGAACAATGAAAAGAAAGTGAAACTGGGGTTGCATTTAAAGGCAAAAATTCCATGTTGAGGAGGAGTTCTTCCGCACATCTGGCCTGGTAGATGCTCACCTATAAATGACTCTGATGATGTTCCCCTGTGCTCTGCCCCATCCTGCACACCTGGCTTGGCTGAATCTCCCACCTGGAAACCAAAGAAAACTATAAAACTCTTAGATGTCTGTCACACGTATTTACAAACCTACCCCTGCACTGCTGGAGCAACTGAAGTGAAATTAACATGGAGCTCCCATACGGGAATGGGAAGGTACAGATTTCATGGCACCTCAAAAGAGACATATGTGTAGTTATTGTCATTTTGTACCGAAGAAAGGAGATACAGGTTAAAGTTCCTCATCCCCAGGGACCAAACAGCTCAGCAGCAGCACCAGGAGCAGAATTTCTATATTCCCTGTCTTTCAAGTCCTTTCTGTGAAGCCACGTGGCCATAAATATTTGATGAAACATGTCCAAATGTTGGATCATTTTCTAGTTAAATCCCCTTTTTCTTTTTATAAAGGGAAATATTCTCTGGAGAAAGAAAGATCCTGAGCTGTGGGAGATATTTGCATTATCTGTTGTAGCTGTAAAATCATCAAAAGTGTGTGAGGAGAGGGAAAACGTGGCCGAGTCACAACAGTGGCTCAGGGTACGGCAGTTGTGTCAGCCAGAAGTGGTTGGTATTTCAGAGAAAACTCAAGTCTCTCTTCTTTTTTTTCCCTAGATTCACAAGGAGCCAGTTCTGACTTGAACAAAAATGTGTTGGATTTCCCTTTGTCCCAACTTCAAACTATGCTTCACCATTTTCAGTCTATAAGAGTAAAACATTGAGGGAAAAGGGATAATATAATGTTATTTCTGCAACACAGCCTTTTAAATTTCATCTTACTACTACAGTGTTGGTTTTTCCTTCCATGCATCATGGAAAACTCTGTTCCTGGGACATCGACTCCACAGTCGGTGGACACACATCCGGTTGGGATCTCCCACCATCCCAGCCAGACCTTGACACCCTGAATCGCCCCGATCGTACCTCCAGGAGGAGGTCACTCAGGTTCTGGTGCTGATCCAGCAGCCGCACAGCCGCTTCCTGGAGCTCTGCCTCGCTCCCAAAGGGGCTTTTCCGCTTCCTGGCTCTCCCTGCTGAGAAGTTTGGGTTTATGAGCAGCGTGCTCCCAGGGCACCCCGAGATCACCTCCCGCTCCCTGCTGCTGGTGGATAAGGGCAGGGCGGGGAAGCGAGAGAAACATGCGGGGGACAGGAGGGCAGGGAGAGGGGAGTGTATGAGGGCAGGTGGCGTGTACCAGGCACGGGGGCTTTGAGGGAGGCAGAGGGGCGTGTATGGAGCGGGACATGGGGGCAGAGAGGGGAGGGTGTGCGCAGGTAGAGAGAAGGGCTGTATGAGCTTAGAGGGGGGACATTCACTCCCCCCGGCCCCTCCGCTGTCCCCGTGGGGAGCGCCCGGCGCGGAGTTCGCCCCAGGCCGCACGTACCGAGCAGATCCCGCCAGCTCCTCCCGCCCGCGGCCGCCATCGCGGGCCGCCGCTTCCCGCCACGGGGCCCGCGCCGCCATTGGCTCCCGCCGGCCGAGCCCCCCTTGCCCATTGGCTGAAAGGGACGGGGGCGCTGGTCACGCCCACCCCGCCGCCTCTGCCCATTGGCTGGAGGCGCGGCGTGGCCCCGCCCCTTCCGCCCTCTTAGTAGTGGCGGCGGTGGGAGCTGCCATGTTGGGAAGGGCGGCGGGAGGGTCGGGAGAGGGCACACGGCGGGTCGGGCACGGTGAGCTCCGCGCCGGCTGTGAGCTGCACGGGGTGTGGGACAGCGTCCTGTCAGTTCTGAGAGGTGAGGATGCTGCTGACCCTGATCCCACCCAGGGAAAGGGACAAGAGTGGCTGGAATTCCCCAAGAGAAGAATCACCAGCATTGCTGGGGGACTAAATCATAGAATCACGGAATGGATTGGATTGGAAGGGAATGGTTTGTGCTGCAAAGGACTTTAAAGCTCATCTTGTTCCACCCCCTGCCATGGGCAGGGACAGTTTCCACTATCCCAGGTTATTCCAACCTGGCCTTCCAGGGATGGGGCAGCCACAGCTGCTCTGGGCAGCCTGTGCCAGGGCCTCCCCAACCCCATCCTTCCCAATATCCCATCTAACCCTGCCCTCTGGCAATGGGAAGCCATTCCCCTTATCCCGGCATTCCAGACACTTGTCCAAAACCCCTCTTCCTCTTTTTCCTGAGCTCTCTTTAAGTCCTGAATGGCTGCAGCGTTCCACAGAGAGCAGAGCAGAATTCCCAGAGGGATTTTTCCCTCTGATCTGATCCTTCCTGACCATGAACCACTGCTGTTGGCCACCATGTCTGGAAGCAGCAGTGGTGATTCTTTATGGAAAGATGAACCCCCCAGGGTGTCCACCATCGGGAAGCAGCTCCTGCTGGGATTGGCTGTGGGATGGTTTATTGCAGTGCTGGCCCCAGCAGTGCGTGAGTCAGCAGCACATGATGCCAGGAGCCGGAGAGAACTGAAGCTGAGGAGAGACCCCACAGCACCGAGTCTGGGAATGCTCGCCAAAGTCACTTTCCTGAGTCGTTTTAACCCCTGATGCTGTTGTCAAGTTTGTGGCAGCCCCAGATTTTGGGTTCCTCCATCACAACTGGTCCCAGCAGGCATCCGACTGGGAGCTTGGTATTCCAGAGTGTTCCCGGAGTTTATTCACAGGATTGCCGAGGGTGTTCCTAAGGTCCTCGCAATGTCCTCAAGGTCTCCAGGATGTTTCCAAGGGTGACCTTAAGGCTCCCATGGTGTCCCTAAGCTCCCCGAGAGTGTCCCTAAGCTCCCCGAGAGCGTTTCCAAAGCCTCCGGAGTGGTCCCAAATGTCCCCAAGGTGTCCCTCAGAGTTACAGCCCTCAAACTCCAGCCATATCCGAGGCCAGCACTCAGCAGGAGCAGACTGCCCAGTAAAATGCTCCCTTCCTTCTGTGTTCCCAGTTTATTGCAGCATGGAGAGAAAGCAGGAGAGGCACATCCACCCCACAGGTACTCCATGCACTCATCCCAGCTTCCTGTGGATTTGTAAAGAAATGTTTTGCATATGAGAGCTGAAACCCACGGAAATGGATTATCCACAAGGAAACAGGGGCACAGCCCTACTGCTGGTGGCTGGGGAAGGGCTCTGTCTGCCCTCCGCCCCAGCTCCATGCCTTATCCTGCTTCCACACTGAAGGAGCCAGGAATTCCAACCCTCCTGTAGTGCTCTGACACCATTACCCAAACTCTTCATCTTTCTTTTCCCCCTACTTCTTTCACGTTTAGTTCTATTCCCTCATCCACACACACGCTTGGCTTCTGTTTGAGTTTTCCATGCCGGTAGCTTTTAATTACTCCACGATTCCATATTAATTACAGATTTACCCAAAGCAAAGGGCTCCGTGCTTTATCATGCAAATGCCTTCCCACGAATCCTGCAGGGTGGGTTTTCCTTCAAACGCCGCACGTCCTCCCTCTCGCATCCCCGACGGTGCCGCCCCGGCTGTGTCCGGAGGCGCTGGAAAGCTGGCAGTCGGCACGGCACGCCACGGCCCTGGCTCCGCTGGGCAGCGCGGAGAAGTCGCTTCCAAATCGGCCGATTACAGGGTGAATGGGGCATTCAAACCTCTCAGTTCAGACCCAGATGCCGGCGCCGCGGCCACGAGCTGCTTCTGGGGCTGGAGCTGTGCGGGATCCCACGTGGATCCAGCTGGAGATGAAGCTGGCACCGTGCTCCTAACTCCCTGCAACATGCTTCCGCCTGGCCATGGTGATTTGGGCATTCCCGGAGATACGCGGCCACCTTGGATTACCCGTATCCCTTCTCCCCCTTCCCAAACCCCAGTGCACAACACAGGGCTGCATTTCCCACTATTCCAGCTCTATTCTCCCATTTCCTTCCCCAAAGATGGAGCTGGCACCGTTCATGTTCTCTGGGATGGGCGCTGAATGGCTTTTCTTCTCCATCCCAGGCTCTTTGCTGGATGTCACCAGCCCTGGGGCAGCTCTTTGGCCGTGTGGGACAGATAAGCAACTGTGTGTCAGCTCCATCCTTGTCCCAGCCCTGCCAGCACAGCTCTGGGATTGATCCCAGTTTTATTGGTTAATGGAGCTGAGACAGGGTTTTATTCTCCTTCCATCATGGAAATGGGAAGCTCATCATGATAAAAGTGTTCATTTGCTCCCTCTGACCTTTCTCAATGCACTGCTTGTCCTTTCTTGTCTGTCAGGACAATTCTGCCCTCCCCGTGTGTCCGAAGGGCCCGGCTGGTGCCCCAAGGTGATCCTGCTCTCATGTTAGACTTTCCCAGTGGCTGCAGGATGCCAATCCCCCACACCATATTCCCATGGGATATTGTCTCCCTAGAGGCAATATGTCTCCCATGACACTGTCATGTCTCCCATGACAATGCCATCCAATTCTGGCACATTCACCCAGCTTCCGCTGCTCCTGGCCATACCCAAACCACACTCCAGCATCTGGAGTTTTTGTCCTTCTTCCCAGGGAGTTGTCCTATCCCAGTCTGGCCCCTTCCCTGTGCCAGCTCCTCATCCCAGCCGGTTGCTCTGGGGCTCGCCCTGCACCCCGCAGGAGTCCCTGTGGGCACTGGCATCCTGTGTTCCTGCCCTGACTCCCATTCCTGTGTCCCCAGGTGACCCTGGTCCCAAGGCCATCATGTCCCTGCATGCACTGCCCCACATGTGGCATGTGGGCTTCATGGAGCAGGAGCCAGGGCTGGAGCCGAGCCATGCACCATGGCCACGCTGCTCCTCTTGGGGCACAGGGGCGTCTGGAGTCCCTTGGGGATGTCACCCAGCACGGCCCTGCACCCATCCTGGGCACTGCCCCCTGTCACATGCGCTGCACCCCGCACCGGGGACACCCATGCCCTGTGCCCTGTGTGCCCTGAACCCTGCACTCTGCACCCAGTTCACCCAGTTCACCCACTCCCTGCTCCCAGCCCTGCAGCCTGGCAGCCTGGGCGGGCTGGAGCAGGCCGGGCTGTGCTATCCTGTGCCACGCTGTGCTGTACCGTGTCATGCCATGCCGAGCCGTGCCATCGGTACTGAGCTGTTCTGGACTGTGCTGAACCACGCTGTGCCGAGCCGTGCCATCGGTACTGATCCGTGATGTGCCCTGCTGAGCCGTGTCGAACTGAGCCGTGTCGTGCCATGCCAAGCTGTGCCATTCTGAGCCATACCGAGCTGTGCTGTGCCATGCCGCACCCTACTGCCCCATTCCATACTGTCCCAAGCTGTGCCATACCATGCCGAGCCGTGTCACACCATACACCAAGCTGAACCACACCGCACTGAGCCCTGCTGTAACGTGCCGCGCCGTGCCGTGCCGAGCCGTGCTGAGCCGTGCCAGACTGTACCGAGCTCACCGCACTGTGCCGCGCCGTGTCCCACCGTACCGTACTGCACCGTTACCGTACGGTACCGTCCCGAACCG
>VZRN01006223.1:491612-507446 GCA_013397935.1 Dasyornis broadbenti
GGGCGAGGTTTAGATGTTGGCAGAGCTGGGGTGGTGAAACTGTTTTTAGGAACATCCCTGCCACCTTCCCAGCATTGCGGAATCCCAGTGCTGGATGTCAGGTGGGTCCTGGTGGCACTTCTGGGTCCGTGGGATAACAGAGCGTGGTCCTGCTCTACAGACACCTCATCCAGCTCCAGCCATTCTCTGTCCTTCCCCGAGGCCTGTAGTGTGAGTGTAGGCAAGGCTGGGTTTGGAAACTCTCCCAAGGGAAGAGCTGAGTCCGTGTCCATGATGTGAGGGGTCACATTGTGGTGGCCCTGTGCTCCCCTCTGTGGGCGTGGGCTTGTCCAGGCACCCACTGCGTGACACAGTTGACACAAGGCGTGTCCAAAACTCCATCTGTTTGCAGGTGAATTGTTGGATCAGATCCCTGGGGAATTCCATCCCTGGGCTGTCCCTGCAGCTTGTCCCCCTGTTTGCAGATCCCAGCTGAGGAGTCGGAGGATGAGCCGCTGGCCGGAGAGGAGCAACCGGACACCCGGCTCAGTGAGCAGGACATGGCAGGAGGTAGCCGGGAAGGGAACAAGGACAGGAGCAAGGACGGGGCTGTGACTGAGGAGATGGACGGAGATGGGCACAGAGAGGGGCAGGAGGCCGAGCAGCCAGACCGAACGGTAACTGCTCCCAGGGATCCAACACAGCAACACGGGGTGGGCACACACTTAAACCTGGGGACTGAGATCTGGACAAGGATGAGCAGTTTAGTGCTGAGGGCTGTGTTTGTGTGTAGGATCCAGAGGGATTTTCCAGCTGCAGAGGAGGCACCTGAGGAAGGTGTTGTGCTGAGGCCACATGAGCACTGAGGTCGGGCCGGGGGGGAATGGTGTCAGGGAAGCATTTGTTTTGGAACAGGGGATGTGAAGACTTCAAGCAGTGTGCACTGAACATCATCTTCCCCGTAAGTGATTTATTGTCATTTGGAATCAAGATTCCTCCCGTGGTCTGTATCAGCCCAGAAGTGTCTCCTTGCAGGATTTTGTAAGGAAAGGGGTATTTAGTTAACAATTTTCCATGGCAAGTCCAGCCCAGATCTCACCAGAGATGAGGTCTGGGAGTGCCAAGGGGGTTGGCCCCTGGTCTCACCTGTTTGCTGTGCATCTGGGGTGTATGTCCCTGGGCTTTGGATGCCAGAGGAGCAAAGATCACTGTGTGCGTTTCAGCTGTGCCAGTGGCCCCTGCCAGCCCAGGGGCTGTGAGTGCTCTGCATAGTGGCTCCCTGTGGGAGCAATGGCTGCAGGGGCCCTGACCTGGTGAGTTTGCTGTGCCAGCGCTGAAGGGCACACCTGTGGCTGCTCCCAGAGCTCCAGGTAGGGGGTGGGAGCCCTGGGCACTTGCTCTTGGGTAAAGCCTGAACAGGGCTTGGAGCAACCTGGTCTAGTGGAAGGAATCCCTGCCCGTGACAGGGGGTCGCGACTGGATAAGCTTTGAGGTGCCTTCCAACCCAAACCACTCCGTGTTGCTGTGATCCTTTGCTGTGTTACCTGCTAGATCCTGGAGATGTGCTTCCCAGCTGTGCACCCCTGGGGAAGAGCCAGCTGTGCCAGTCAGGTTAGGGAGTGACCCGCAGCATCCTGAGCTGAAGCAGCTGCATCTGCAGGGAGAGGCGCGCTGTCGCTGGGACCTTTGTCAGGTGTTGGTTTCTGTGGAAATGGGAGTGAAATTGGGAACTGTCCTGCTCCCCAGAAAGGCAGAAATGCAGCTTATCCTGGAGACTGAAAGAGGCTGAAGCATTTCCTCCACACCTGGCACAGCTAAACTTGTTTCTCTCCTGATTTGGTAGCCTCAGACATTGATCTGAAAGTCTGCTGAGGTTTAACCCTTTGTGAATCTTTGGTGCTTTCCTCTATTTTCTCCTGGTGTCTTAATTTCTACTCACTAACAAATATTAAAGGGTAAATTTTGGTTTCATTTAAGGACTCTCAGTGTGCTGATCCCTGTGGGAAATGCTCTTCTTCCCGTGGAGCTGGCATCCCTGCAGTTCACAGGAATGCTGACAGCTCTCCCCTTTGTCTTTGCAGCCGGCATCAAGTAACAAGCCACGGAAGAAAAAAAAGAAAAGGAAAACCAAGAAAAATTCAGCAGGAGAGACTGTGGTATGTCTGTGTGTGCTCTGAGTCAGGGACCAGGCTGATTCTCCAGTGGGGTTGGAAAAGTGGGAATTCTGAGGTGGCTGTAGGAGAGATTTGAGGCAAAAAAGCCATTTCAAAATTTAAATGTAAAGAAGCATTTTTAGAATCGTGGAACGCTGGAATGGTTTAGGTTGGAAGGGACCTTAAAGCTCATCTCATTCCATCTCCTGCCACTGGCAGGGACACCTTCCATCAGACCAGGTTGCTCCAAGCCCTGTCCAGTCACTCTATCCCCTGTCCAAAGTCCCTTTCCAGCTCTCTTTGAGCCCCTTTAGGCCTTGAAAGGGGCCCTAAGGTGTCTCTAGAGCAGAGGGGCTCCAACCCTTGGAACATCTCTGTGGCCTCATCTGGACTCACTCCAGCATCTCCACATCTGTCCCGTACTGGGGTCCCCAGAGGTGGAAGTGGCAGATAGGTTAAAGTCATTGATCTTCTAAATTCAACATGAACGAGATTCCAGTGGCAGCTGGTTTTCTGGTGAGGTTTGAGTCTGAACTGTCCATAGAATTACAGGGTCCTTAAGGCTGGAAAAGACTTCCCAGATCATCGAGTCCAACCTGCCTGTTCACTCCAGGGAGGTTCTTTGCTCAGCATCCTGAGCCACAGGATGCTGCAATGAATGGCTAAGCCGTGACAGCAGTGCCAGTGCCCAGCTGGCCACCTCCTGCCTGGGAATTCCACTCAGGAGCGAGTTTCTGAGGTGGAGAACCCTCTTGAAGAGCCTGTTTCCTTTCCCAGTCCAAGAATACTGAGCAGCAGAGGGACACGTGCCAGCTGGAGTCTGGGGGGAGACCCAGACCCGGGCAGTTTGCTTTGCCAACAAGGGATAATACAATCTCTGTTCCAGCACTTCCATGCAGAGCACGTTATCCCTTCCCTGTGTGCACTCCACGCACAGGGGCTAAATTTAGCTGGAAAAGGCAAACTGGCAGCGCTGCTTGGGTGTCCTGAATGGAATTCTGTGTTCCACCCATGGACATCATGAGGAAGATGTGAAACAGGCACGTAAGAAATGTGTCACTTGTTGTTTGTGGGGGGGAAATAGAGGGAAATTAGGGTGAAAGCGTTACACAACTGTTGGATGTGAGCAGCTGGATGAATTCCTGGGGTGATTGGAAGATGGGGAATGGGAGAATTGGATTAAAGTCATGTGAGTGTTTGGGACCTTATCATGAGGCTCACAGCAGTAACCTGGCGTTTCTGTGGAAGGTAGAGGGTGAAGGCTTACATTTTACTTAAGTATTTAAAATGTCTTTGGACAAAGGCCTGGAGTGCCAGGATAAGGAAAAATGTCTTCCCACTGTCAGAGGGCAAGGTTAGATGGGATATGGGGAAGAAATTTCTCCCTGTGAGGGTGGTGAGGCCCTGGCACAGGGTACCCAGTGAAGCTCTGGCTGTCCTCGGATCCCAGGAAGTGTCCAAGGCCAAGTTGGACAGGGCTTGGAGCAACCTGGGATAGTGGAAGGTGTCCTGCCCATGGGAGGAGTGGGACTGGGTGAGTTTTAAGGTTCCTTCCAACCCAGACCACTCTGGGATTTTCTGAAGAGCCACAGCTCATTGCCCAGGGATCAGGATGAGCTGGAGACAGCTGGGTGTGATCTCTGCTGGGTGACCTGCGGGCTGCTGTGACTCAGCCTGGAATAAATGCCTTGGCTTTGCCTCTCTTAAGGAAGACAATGACCTGGAAGACATTGACAGCCTTTTGGAGAGGATTGAGGACCCCGGGCTGGCACCGCAGAGCCAGGGTGGGATCATTGCTGACAGCCGGCCTCTGCTCTACGTGGAGCACAGGTACTTCTGGCTGTCACCTGGTGCTGGCCTTGATGGGACAGGATGTCTGCTCCCCGAGGAAGGGAGATGGGAGCTCCCCAGTGAGATCTGGCCAGGAACTGCACGCCTTGCTTGAAAGGGTTGGGATGGTTGTGCACGTCCCTGTTCCTAACCACTCCTCTGGAAACTGTTTCTGGTTCTGACGGGGATTCTCTGCTGCCAGGCCTGCTTGGGGTGGGTGGTAGGACCAGATTAGTCTCCAGAGGGACCTTCCAGCCTCAGACCCTCTGTGGGAGAAGCTCTGCAGAGGTGCCAAGAGCCCTGGTGTATAAAGCTTGACATGGAATTCACCTGCCCTCCCAAGCCCAGGCTTCTTCCAGGAGCATCCCAGCTAAGGCTCCAGCTGCCCTGGAGAGGGCAGCAGCAGTTTTCCCCAGCTCTGGAGCAGAGCAGGAAGGAAGGATGCCTGATGGAGCAGCGCCTTCCCTGCCGGTTCTGGCTGGTTTTAGTCTCCTTTCTCCGTGCTGTGTCTGACCCATGGGGAGTGTGTGAGAGTTTGGGGGTTTTCGAGAGGCACTTTGAGGTGCCGGGTGTTGATGGAGAGACTTGAGTATGGCACTGTGGGCTGTGTTTAACTGATGGAGCCTTTCTTTTTTTTTTTCTACCTTCTCAGAAACTTGAATCCAGAGAATGAGTTGAAGAGATATTTCGGGGCTCGTGCTGTGCTTGGAGACCAGAGGTTAGTCCAGAATTTGATATGAAACCATTTCCAAGTCCAAGGAGGTGTGTCTGTCCTGCCCTTGGCAGGGCTCATGGAGTCCCCAGTGCCACACCTGGGCAGATAATCCCAGGCTCAGGGTGTGTTACTCATTTAGTAGTTGTTATAAAAGTTGCACTTGCTTCCAGGGGCCCAGGGAACCTGGGTGTGAGGTCTTTGCATTTATCCACTGCGCTGTGCTCACAGTCATCCACAAAATCCCAACTTCCACGAGCTGGTTGGAAAACTAGGAATGGTCTGAGCTCACAGCAGTGCGGGTGGAAGTAGGGAGAGACTCTGTGGAAGAGCATTTGGTGCTTGAAGAAGAAACTGCAGTCCCTTGTGATTGTCCTGTGCAGGGCCAGGAATTGGATTTGATAATCCTCATGGGTCCTTTCCAGCTCAGGATAGTCTGTGATCTCTTTCTGAGGGGACACGACTCTCCCAGCCTTGATCCTGAATTGCTCCTGAATCAATAAATTGTGCATTTTTGAGTATGGCTTAAACTAATCCAGCTGACATTAGAAGGCCCTGCTGGGAAGAGGGATATGGGGCTCTCCTAACTGGGCCTGTATGAAGCACAGAGGCAGCTGAGAGTTTGGCAGGGATAAAGACAGGGAGAGAAGCTCTGGAAGTGGAGATGCTGGAGGCACTGGCTGGCCTAGATGGTGCACGTAAAGCAAAGCCGGAGCACAGATGTTTTGTGTCTTGGAAGCAAATTTAGAGCTCTGGGCACAGCTCTGTGTGGCTCTCTGTGGGGAAGAAACTGGATCTCATTTTTCACTGAATCATGGTTTCATTCCTCCTCCTGTCAGTGCAGAGCGATTGTGACCTGTGTGTTCCCCTCCCCAGGCCAAGGCAAAGGCAGCGCCAGTACATCCGCAGCATGTGGTTGACAGCTCCCAAGAACACCTGGCCACGCTACAGCAAGACAGGTGAGGCTTTTGGGGCTGCCTCCTGCCCCCTCCTGCCCTTCTTGGCTCCTGCCCGTGTGACATGGTGGTACCTGCACCCCCCAGGTATCACCATGCAGCTGCTGGACACCCGGAGAGGGGTGCAGCACTTCACCTTCGAGCACCACCGTGAGTACCAGCAGGTCCAGTTCAAGTTCCTGGACGCTGTGGAGTCCATGGACCCCAACAACATCGTGGTACGTTGGGTTGGTCATGCTATTCCTCCTGTGTAACTGCAGCCCCTTTCCCTGGGCAGGTGGCTGGTGCATCCCAGTGGAATCGTTTGGGTTGGAAAAGTCTCTAAGCCAGCTGAACCCCCTGCACTGCCAAGGCCACCCCTAACCCATGTGCACAACTGCTACATCCAACCACTGAAATCCCTTCAGGGATGGGGAATCCACCACTGTCCTGGGCAGACTGGGCCAGGGCTGGACAGCACTTTTGGGAAAGGAATTGTTCCAAGTATTCAACCTGAACGTCCTCTGCCACAGCTTGAGGCCGTTTCTCCTTGTCCTGTCCCTGTTCCCTGGGAGCAGAGCCGGACCCCGCCGGCTGCACCCTCGTGTCAGGAGCTGTGCAGAGCCACAGGGTTCCCCCTGAGCCTCCTTTGCTCCAGGCTGAGCTCCTTTCCCAGCTCTCTCAGCCGTTCCTGGTGCTTCAGACCCTTCCCAGCTCCATTCTCTTCCCTGGACACTCTCCAGCCCCTCGATGTCTGTGTTGGGATGGGGGACTCAGAACTGCCACCACGATTGGAAGAGGCCCAGCAGTGCCAGCACAGGGGATGAGCACTGCCCTGGTCCTGGGGCCACACCATTGCTGACACAGGCCAGGTGCCCACCCGGGCTCGTGTCCATCCACTGGCCACCAGCACCTCGAGGTCCTTTTCCAGCCACTTTGCCCCCAGCCTTTAGCATTCATGGTGTTGATGTGACCCACAGGGAGCACCCAGCCCTTCACCGTGTTAACCCTCATCCCATTGGCCTCATTCCCTTGATCCATCCTGTCCAGATCCCTCTTCAGAGCCTTGGATTATTTATTTCCAGTCTTTATTTGGAGCAGTGAAGCCCTTTGTCCCTCTGTGTGAGGCAAGGCAGTGCTGAGTGCTGAGCTGTGCTGTCACCTTGTTACCAAGTGACCTTCTCTGGTGGCCGGTGGCCGAGCCTTGGTGGCTCTGCTAAGCACGTGCCAGGTCACTTTCAGAGAGAGGAACCCACAGGAACTCTCCGTTTGGCTGGAAGGGTGGGAATAAAGCTCCCTTGTCTCAACTCTTAGCTGGGAAAGGAGGAATATTGTATAAACCCATCGTGAACTGGGAATCCAAACTAACAGCTGTTCTATTTATAAACTCCTGCAAGGATGAAAATGTGACTTTTCTTGGTATTTCAGCAAAACAGCCTTTTGTGTTGGGAGTCCTTCATGCGTGTCCGAGCTCATTAAGCTGTATGGTAACATTTATAGTTTGGAGTGATAAGCAACAGCAAAATTGCTCTGCGCCCAACTAAACCATAACTGAGGGATGTTTCTCTGAAAGGCCTGGCTACATAAGCTGGGATACATGCCCTGAAGGTGTTCCTTAAAGAGCCCATTGTCCGCTAAATAAAGTTTACTTCCTTCTGCATTCCCACCCTTGGCTCAGGGCCGCGGGGGCTCACTCCAGTTCTGCCTGCATTGAGAGATTTGGTTTAAGTGAGCCAAGATAATTCCTGTGCAGCAGTGAGTGTCCCAGGGACAGCTCGTGCTTGGTCCCACGCACGGGACAGGCTTTCCATGGTATTTTAGTCCGGATGCTCTGACCCTCTAAGGGCCTTTGGCTAAATTTGAGGACGTTCCTACAGCTTGAAGTCTTCTACTTTCCACTAAGGCTAAAATCTAACAGATGGGTTTGCCAACAGACAGTTTGTCCATGGTCACCACAGTCCTGGCGTAGCTGGAGCCCAGCTCTGCCTTGTTGCTGTGGTTTCAGCACGTAAAATATTATTTTGGGGGAGTCTCTTGTTCAGTGAGTGTTTTTTCTGCTCTTGCTGGTAGGCTAAAAGGCTCTTGGTGACCTTTTCTTAGCTTTTCCCATCACAGTGACCCCAAGTGCTCCATATTCCCCCAAAAAGGGGACTAGAAAGGAACTTTTTTGAGTTTTACTCCTTAAGGAAGAGGTTAAGCATCAGGCAAGTGGCTCCAGGCTGGGCTGGGCCAGCCTGGAACATCCAGTCTTTGTGTTGTAGGTGGTCCCACAGGTCCCCACCCTGCAGATGGAAACTTCTGGAGCTTCAGAAGTTTTAGGAGGAAAAAAATAATCTCCAAACTAAACTGTGAGAAGATTTGTAGTAGCTTCAATATTTTGTACTGATCTGAGGTTTTAGGTACTTGGGAAAAGCAGCCTGTTGATAATGTAATTAGTGAATGGAGAAACTTTTCAGGTTAGACTTCTCTTCTGAAGCCTGGAAGTAAATATTTATTATTGTTATCCATTACCATTGCTGGTTCCTGGATTTGTAATAGATATGTCCAAATGTCCTCTCAGTATCCAGGGGATGTAAAACCCTGAACAAATGCTTTGAACTGTTGAGGGATAGATTAAAAACCTCAAACTCTAACAGTGCCTTGTTCTCTCCTTTCAAGGGAAATGGAGGAGCTGGGTGAGATCTGGAGGAGGACAGGGAAGATGAGCAGAGGCCTGGCATGGCCTCTTCTGGAAAAGCTGGGAGGGAGCTATTGAGGGCTGCCATCCTGCACATGGAGGGGACAGAGCTCCCTGTGCCTCTCCAGCTTGGGGATGGATCAGGCAGGGCGGAGTTGAGGAAGCTCTTGGTGCTGTGTGTCACGGTGCTGGAAGGTGCCTGGGTCAGTGACCAAATTGCTGAGACACCAGTAATGACACGGAATCCTCGCAATGCTCTTGTGCAGCTGCTGCTCCAGATGAACCCCTACCACGTGGACTCCCTCCTGCAGCTCAGTGACGTGTGCCGCATGCAGGAGGACCAGGAGATGGCCCGGGATCTCATAGGTAAGAGTGAGGTGAGGAGCAGATGCGTGGGTGTGAAATCCTGTCCCGGGAGGGTGGGGAGGCCCTGGCACAGGGCAGCAGAGGGCAGGAGCTTGGCTTTCCTGTGTGAATAGAGCTGTGGCAGAGGCAGCTGGACCAACCTCAGTCCCAGAATGGTTCCTTTTCCCACCCATCTGATGTGGATCTGCTCACTGCCCTGGTACCTCCTGCCACCACATTGTGTGAAGTAACTTTGTGCCTTGCTGGGCCTGGGAATGAGCTGATTTCGCGTCTTTTGGGCTAAACCGAGTGCTGGGTAGTGCTGTGCTGGGCTGGTGTCCCTGTCCTGTCCCTGACACTGTCCCTGCTGTCCCCAGAGCGGGCCCTGTACAGCCTGGAATGCGCCTTCCATCCCGTGTTCAGCCTCACCAGTGGGACCTGCAGGCTGGACTACCGGCGGCCGGAGAACAGGTGGGCAGGGCTGGCCGACAGGGAGGCTCAGCCGGAGCTCCTGGCCCACTTTGGCCACAGCCACCCGGATTCAGCACTGCTGCTCATCCCGGGGGGCCCTGAGTGTCCCTTTCTGTGCTGGAGCACACACAGCTCGTGCATGGAAGCTTCTGTACAAAGCATCCCTTTTCCAAAGGGATATCTTCCTGGAGTAGGAAGTGTCCCTCCCTGTCATATCCTTCTCATGCCATTAACACCTCTTAGCCCAGAATGGTCACAAAACATCTTTGCTGTGTGTTTCCAGCCACTGTCCCCCGCACTCGCACTCCTCCCAGCTCAGCTCTTTATGTAACTCCAGCTCTGCAGCTGCTGGGAAAGGTGACTTTATTCTGGGAATTTTCCAGTCAGCTGACCCAAGTCATCTCTCCCAAACTGCTGTACCTGGAGGGTGCTCACATTTCAGTCCCTCTGGCTGACACACTTTGTGCCATCAGTGACCTGTATCCCCAGTTCAGGTGTTGGGCCTCCCCGCTCTGTGTCACCATCCCCACACCACTGGAACAAGTCAGGATGTGGACTTGGGGGATTTACTTGCCTTGGTCCCAGTCTCCAGAGCAGGTCATGAGTTTTCTGTCCCTGTTCTTGCACAAAAAGATAACAAAAACAAGATGGGAGAATGGGGGATCTGTGGCACACCAGGATGTGATGCTTCACCAGGGGGTGAGGAGCTGGTGGTGACTGTGCCCCCTTTTTTGAGAGGCACAAAGTGCTTCTTTCCACATCTGGTCTCTTAAGTGCTGCTGCTGTTCCCCATGCAGGGCTTTCTTCCTGGCTCTCTTCAAGCACCTGATGTTCCTGGAGAAGAGGGGCTGTCCCCGCACAGCCCTGGAGTTCTGCAAGCTCATCCTGAGGTAGGTGCCTCCACCAAGGATGGAGTGTCTGGGTTTGGGGGAACGGTCACCTCAGAGGGGTCCTGCTGCTCCTGGGCTTGGTGAGGGCTCATTGCCGCTACTTAGAGCTGGCCAGGTCTGTGCTGGGGACGTGCTGGTGCCCTTGGAGAGAAGACGGGTGAGGAGGGGCACTGGGTGGTGTCACCGCCTGAGCTCGGAGGCTCAGCAGAGCAGAGTTGTGATAGTGGCTTCAGCCCACGCAGTTTGTGGCCACTGATCCTCCTCCTGGGTGGTGACAGGGGACTGTCCCCTCTACAGGGACAGAGAGCACCACTCCATCATCTCTCTGGCCATGTGGGAGCAATCGTGTTCCCGTTCTCTCCGCTTGCTGAGTCACTGGATGTCACTGGGAGAGGCTGTTTGACTCAGAAATCAGGGCAGCTCTCTCAGCTGTTGTGACACTGATTTTGTTTTCTCCCCCCTGCTCCAAAGCCTTGATCCCGAGAATGACCCGCTGTGTGTGCTGCTGCTGATCGACTTCCTGTCCCTCCGGGCCAGGGAATACACCTTCCTGACCCGCCTCTTCCAGGAGTGGGAGGTGAGTGGCCAGCAGGTGAGGGGGTAGGGGCAAGCTGGTGCCTGGGGTGCCCCCCACCAGGTGAGCCCTTTCGAGGGGATCTCAGAACCCAGCTGGTATCCCAACAGCATTGGGCTGATCCATAAAGGCTGGTTCCTGTAATCCTTGGATCCTGCAAACAGTTGTAAGAACTCAAAATTGCTCACTCAGCCGTGGGGGCACCGAGCCAGCGGTTGGGAGCTCACTCAACCCCAGCAGGCAGAGCCCCCACCCCGCGCAGCCCAGATCTGCTGCACAGCATCATTTCTCGGTAACTCTCTCCCTGATCCTGCAGAGTCACCGGAATCTGTCCCAGCTGCCCAATTTTGCCTTCTCGGTGCCACTGGCCTATTTCTTCGTGAGCCAGCAGGAAGAGCTCCCGGAGCTGGAGCGGAGCCAGGCCCGGGAGCGAGCGGCCCAACTCATCCAGCTCGCGCTCATCATGTTCCCAAGCGGTGAGTGTGTCCCCACCGGTGAGGCCATCCCCGCAGGCTTTGTCACTGTACCCTGGGACAGCCAGGGCTGCATTCCCGGCAAGCAGATGCAGAGGCAGGAATTTGCAAAGGGCCTTTGAGGAGAGAGCCCTGAGTCAGAGGGGATGCGGTCAGGCAGAACCGTGGTGCCTGTGCCCGGTGTGGGGGGATCCACCCTGGGGGCAGTTCTGGCCCCCTGATCCCAACACAGACACTGAGAGGCTGGAGCATGTCCAGACTGGGGAAGGAGCTGGAACACCAGGAGGAGCTTAGGGAGCTGGAGGGGCTCAGCCTGGAGAAAAGGAGGCTCAGGGGGAACCTTGTGGCTCTGCACAACTCCCTGACAAGAGGGTGCAGCCAGGGCGGGGTCAGGGTCTGCTCCTTGGGAACAACGGACAGGACAAGAGGAAACAGCCTCAAGGTTTGATATGGGGAGCTATTCCTTCCCCAAAAGTGTTGTCCAGCTCTGGCACAGCTTCCCAGGGCAGGGATGGAGCCTCCAACCCTGCAGGGATTTAAAAGATGTGTGGATATGATTTAGGGGGGGCCTTGGCAGTGCTGGGGGAATGATTAAGCTCAATGATCTTAGAGGCTTTTCCAGCGCAAACAATTCGGTGATTCCATGATTCTGTCCTCCCTCCCCAGAGCAGCCTATGCTCCTCCACCAGCAATGGTCAGGGGTCAGCAGGGCTGGGGGAGTGTAAGAGCTGAAATATCAGAGCAGGGAGATGTCTCTTCCTCAGAGCTGCCCAGAGCAAGGACAAACCAGTCTCCTTGGCTCTCCCTCTGAGGCACAGCTCTGTTTTGGATGTGCTCTCCCCGTGGGTGCCTATCACTCTCCCTTTCATCCCATGGGTGCTGCTGTCCATGAAAGGAGCTCACAGCCCTCAGGCCCAAGGGAGGGTGTGTGCAGCAGGAAGAACCAGCTCTCCAACAGCAATTCAGTTTGTGGGGGCTGGAAACATCTTCAGTGCTGCTCGTTGGGGTGACTGAAATAACGCCTGTGCAAGCACAGGTTCCAGCAGTGTCCTCACCCCCTCCTCGTGTCCTTGTTGGTGCCCTGGGAGGTGCTGGCCCTAAGGAGGGGGTGTCTCTCTGCAGGGGTGACCCCACCCCACGCTGCCTCTCACCAACAGGTCCAAACGAGTTCTCTGCCTTTGTCCCGCAGTTCTGATGCCGCTGTTGGATCACTGCTGTGTGCAGCCTGACACCAGGGTCACCTCCCACCCCTTCTTCGGGCTGAATGCCCAGATCAGGTAAGGCCTGGAGATGTTCTCAGAGAAGGGAAGGGATCGATTTTGGCGGCGGTGCAGGTCTTGCGTGCTCAGACAGCTAATGGAGGAGCTTGTTTGGCTTTCCTGAGTAGGCTCATTTGATAATGCCTCATTTGATAATCCCTTTGATAATGGATTTCCATAATGGCCTCTGGATCAGGCTGACAGACCCACCTCACCTCAAGGTGGACAGGTCAGAAGTTCACCCCAAAGCCTGTTGGTGTGTGCAGGGAGGGAGAGTGACGCGTGTGTCCTCCCAGGGCAGGCTGTCTCCAACCAGTCTGCATTCCCTCGACACGTGGTCTTCCTCAGCACGCGAAGGCCCTCCCTCGGGCCAGGGCAGTGTTCCCTCATTTCACGGCGCTGCTTAGCCTAAAAATAGATGAAGGCTGGAGATCTGGTGAAGGTGGATGGCAATAGCCAGGCAGGAGCCTGCGAGTCCTCTTGTGTTCCCATGCCAAAGCCCAGCGCAGAGCTGAGCCCTCAGCATCCCGTGAGGAACAGGAGGAGGAGGAGGAGGAGGGTGCCGTGAGTAACAGCCATCTCCCACAGCCAGTCACCCGCCCTGAACCAGCTGACATCCCTGTACGTGGGCAGGACACACGCCCTGTGGAAGGACCCGGCCGTCATGGCCTGGCTGGAGCCCCATGTCCACGAGGTGCTGCGCATGGTGGATGCCCGGGACGCGCTGGTGCAGGAGGCTGAGCACAAGTGAGCACAGAGGGTGCAGGGCAGGGCTCCTGTGCCAGGGGACAGAGTGGGACACAGGGTTTGTCCTGGGCAGCAGCAGTTCCAGTGTCTGGGGCAGGGCTCAGAGCCCCACAGCTGCTGGTCTGATGCCGAGGATCACGGCATGGGACCGGGAAGGCAGAGCCTCTTCCATGCTTTTCACAAATGGGAATGAAGAGCTGAACCTGCATTGCATATCCTGCACTGCCTTCCCCGGGCTTGGCTGTCACCTGTACCCTGGAAACGTCCTGGAGAGGGTGGAGGGGTGGCCTGGAAGGGTAGGGATGGCCACACAGGACAGCTGTGGGAGCTTAGAAACACTTCCCGGTGCTAAGAAGCAGGAGAGAGCCATCAGGTGTCCTAAACCAAGGTCAATCTGCTTGTGCCCAAGCTCTCTGCTCTTTCTCCAGAGCTCAGCAGCTCCCACCTGCCTTTGGCTCACCTTAAGCCAGCTCCATCCAATACAGCCTGGCCCCCGGAGCCAGGAAAGCTGCTGACGCTGTGCCTGGAGCAGCAGAAATGGGAATGTGCCTGCTCAGGGCACACTGCTCTGTCCCCTCCCTGCCTCAGGAGGAAGATCCGGTACCAGAGTGCTCCCAGAAACATCTACCGGCACATCATCCTCTCGGAGATGAAGGAGGCCACGGCAGCCCTGCCTCTGGTGAGGGGCCTGATGGGCCACAGGGGCTGTGGCTGCATCTGCTGTGGTGGCACTTGTGTCCCTGCTGGGCACATCTTCACTCCCATGACCCCAGGGCACCCTCCCCGTGCTCACAGTTTCTCTGGGCCCCCATGTTTGCTGTTACTGGATGCGCAGCCTTCATCCCTTCTTTTCTCCTTCATTCCTTTCTTTTTCCTTCATCCCTCCCTTCTCCTTCCCCTGCAGGAGGTGACCTCACAGCCAGTGATGGGGTTTGATCCTCTCCCTCCTCTGGATTCCATCGTTTCCTACACCCGACCGGAAAGGTACCACCTCCACCGGTGGTGCCTGTGCTGGCACAACTGGCCATGTCCCCATGTTCCTGGCATGTTCCCGGCGTGTTCCCGGCACGCCCTCAGCCCCAGGCCAGGCTGCACGTGGGTGCTTGGTGTTGACATTCTCCTCCATGGCAGAGGAAGAGCTGTGGTGCTCCTGGCAGGCAGAGCTACAGGCTGGACAGGTCTGGCTGCTTCCCGTGATGGTCACCACTGGCTGTTCCCAGCCATAGGACATAAGCCAGGGAAAACCCAGGCCATGGCCTACTGCGGGGGGTTGGGGTAAATGGAAGTTTAAGTACAGAGCCAGTCCTGGTCTTGGGGTGATGCCGTGTGTGTGTTCCACACTGACCCACTCAGAGCACAGCTGGTAGAACCACGGAATCCTGGAATGGTTTGGGTTGGAAATACCTTAAAGCTCATCTCATTTCACCCCTGCTATCAGCAGGGACGCCTTCCACAAGGTGAGGTTGCTCCAAGCCCCATCCAACCTGGCCTTGCTAGTGCTTTAGTGACTGGTTTGTTCGGAGTCGCTGCTGCCTGAATTCACAATCCCTTTGGAAACCCCCAGTTCCCTCCCTCAGGGCAGGTTCTGGCCGTGCCATGGTTCTCCCAGCACCACCACATCCCGTTGAGCAGTCACAAACTGAGCTGTCCTTTCACCATGGGGCCACTTGTGTCTTCCAGGACGAGCCATCCTTCCAACGAAAGCACTTTATCCCTCTTCTTCCGCTCGCTGTTGCCAAATTTCAACTTGCAGGTGGGTGCGTGCTGAGACATGGGTGCACCGTTCCCCCCATGGTGTTCCTGCTCCAGGAGCTGCTGCTGGCAGCAGCCTGGTGCTGGTTTGGCACCGGTGCTGGTCCTGTCCCCGCCACCGCAGCGCTGCTCGTTTGCAGGGGGACATCCGGAACGATGGGGACGACGAGGCCGGAGCAGCGCAGGACCTCAACCAGGGGGTGAACAGGCTGATGGCGGCCATGCGGGACATGCTGGCCAACATCCAGTTCCAGGAGCCCCCTCGTGATGACAATCCCGAGGGCGATGGGGACTGGGATTGAGCCCAGGGTGTCTCTCCCCAAACGCTCTGGCATCGCCCTGTGATTTGTGTCGCACTGCAATAAAGGCACACAAATGGACTCGCTGTGGGAACGGGCTGTTTCTGAGGAGGGGGCTGTACCCATGGCATGATCTCTGTCCAGGGAGGGGGGCTGAATCCGCAGCCATGGGCCCTGTCCAGGGCCCCTCTCTCAACAGGAGACAATGACGGTCTGAGCATGTCCGAGCTAATCGACAGCAGCTGTCCCTTGTCCCCATGGCAGCTTAGTCCCCTTCTGGCCTCTGCACACAATTCCCATCCCATTCCCCTCCCTGTTCTTCTCCTGGCACTTGTCTGTAATTCCCAGAAGGGCTTTACTGTCCTCTACTTCAGCTCCTTTGTGCTTCCCACAGCCTGGAGCTTCCTTCCCTTCACAAAACACTCCACACCCTTGCTGCACTGAACCTCCCAAAGGTCTCAAGGTCCTCTGTGCCACAAGAATTGTGCATGGAGCAGCTTTTTCAGCCTTTTAATCATGTTTGGAGAAGAAATCTTCCCCCCTTTTTGTTTCTCTGTCCTTTATTCCCTCACCTTCACCTAGAGCCAGGATCAAGGTAAGCCACAGTCAAACCTTAACTCATCCTTGTTCCCATAAAGCTTTTTCACCTTTTTTTGCTGAGTAATGGTGAATATGTGGAATAAATCCCTGGTTCTGCTGTGTTGTCTCCCTTGGGGATGTAGCTGGGGTGGGTGGGTG
>VZRN01006242.1:0-16034 GCA_013397935.1 Dasyornis broadbenti
CCCCCGCCCGCCCGGCCCGCCGCGCCCCGGCGCCGCCGGGGAAACTCACCGCTGCGCCGCGCATCCCGCCGCGGCTACAACTTTCCATCCCGGGCGGCAGCCGGCAGCAGCACCGAGCCCCTCCGCCGCTGGAAGTGGGCGGGGGAGGAAATACGAGGAGGAGGCGCGTCGTGCTCTCCGCCGCGGCGCCCCTTTTTTGGCCCGGGACGCGGGTTTTGCCGGTGGGGGCTGTGCTGCCGCGGTTGGTTTCCTGCATCAGCTGTGGGGGTGTGTGTGTGCACAGCCCACACGTGTGTCTGTGCGTGTGTCTGTGCGTGTGTCTGTGTGTCTCTCAGTGTGTGCGCTCTCCGTGCCGGAGTCACCCTGCCCGGCCAAGGGCTGCCCTCCCTTCTCCCGCCGCGGGCAAGGAAGCGCTGGGCCGCCCTCCAGAAGGGGAGTGGGCCCGGGCCGGGCTTTGGGCGCTGAAGAGGGGGATTTGGCGTTTCTCTTTTTCTTCTCTTTTCTTTCTTTTTTTTTTTTTTTTAACCAAACTCCCCGACTGAGCGGTGTTTGCAGCTTTTCATTGCCGCTCGGGTTTTCCATCGGGTTTTGCGTTTGGAGCCAGCACGTGATGTCTTTAGCAAATAAACCCAATTAAATATTTCTTGCATCACCTCCCTGTTCTCCGTCCTCCCGCGCCTGCACTCCCCTGGCAGCCTGTGTGCTCAACTGTGAGCACCTTATCCCTGCTACATCCTTCCCTTTGGGGTTCAGTGTCCAGACCAGATCCTACCTTAAGAGAACAGGACCACCATTCCCAGAGTTTTCAAGGTTTTTATAGGGTCTTCTTTCAACCTACATTTAATCATATTTGTAAGACGCGTGAGTATTTTCATTCCCATTTCACAGGGGAGAAACCAAGGCAGGAAGATGCAGAGTACCTCGCTGCAGAGCTGTGGACTGACACGACACCACTTCTGCTTGAGCTTTTGGCCATAGGCGCTGTCTCTGGGCTATTTTTCCTCTTGAGTTCACTTAAATTATACCTTGAGAACCTTTACAGCTTACAGTGGTGGCAGGTTCTCTGCTGTGGGTAACCTGTCTTATGTCCTGCCCAGAGGCAACACAGGAGGCAAAAGTAAGTGAAATCCTTGGCTAGTCTGCAATGTGGTGGTTAGGACAAGAGAGAGTATTCATTGCTGAACTGGAGATTCATGGAAAAATGAGACCCACAAAGAGTATCTTCAGGAGAAATATGTTCTGCTACTCCTCTTGGACAAGAAAATGATGATTCTTTATTGTTAGAGACTGTGCTTGTCTTCCCCTTTGTCTGTCCCCCCTTGTTCTTCTTTTGTCTGGCATTTAGACTTGGGGCTCTGACTTACTAGAGAATGGAGTTCCTGTTATCCTGAACACATCAGCGTGAATACCATCCTACAGATGCTATAAGCTTAAGTTAGTTTACGAGATCTGACCAGTCACAAACCCAAGACCAAGTGACCTCTGAAGCTGAGTCTAAGCCTCTACTTGTTCTGCTCAGCTGTCCCTTAAAGTCTGTCCTGCCGGCCTCTGAGACACATAGCATCTGGCTCCTTCTTTAGCTTCTCATTGTCTGAAAACCTCAGGTTGTGATCGCCAGAATCATCAGGAAGAATCAGATACTAGCCCTTCCTTCATAAGATACCTTAGGAAAAGGGAGCCACCGTAGCTGCTGCTGGTGCCAAAGGGAGTTTTAGGTCACTCATCTCTTCACAAGGACCTGAGTAAGTTCAGTATAGATGCTCCAGCCTGAAAGGTGGAATAAGACAATAGCAAACCCACTGCAGCCAGCAGGAAAAGTTTCTTCTACTAGAAATAGTCAAACTGCCTCCCATCCATCAGCGTGGAAATCCAGCCCTCCACCACATGGATGTGCACAGGAATACAATAGGTGCCGTTCCTCTGCAAACAAGCACAACTGTCTTTACAAGAATGACTCAATGAGGTGTCAAAGAGGAGACAGGTCCCCAGGGATGCATATCAGATGATGTCAGCTGATCCACCCTTGAACATAAAACCAGTCATCTCAAAGTCAGTTTGGGTCAGAGGACAAAATGCAGAACTGAAACTCTGGCCCCTTGGGGTTATTTCCATGGCCATCTGAAAAAGACGCCGAAGAGGCGGCTGTGAGCTGGGGATACTCCTCAGCCTGCTCCCCTCAAGCGAGCAGAACTAAGGGCCAGAGAGCTGCCTTGAGTCCAGTCCAGTGTTGTTCCAGCAGGCTGCCCCCTGGCCAGGTGAAAAATGCAGTCCCAAGGGCTTTGAAAAGGCCGCGTATGAAGCTGTTTATCCCGGGCAGACCACTTCATCTTTTTCTGTCTGTTTTTCCATCAGTAAAAAGGAAGTCCATACCCACTCAGTAAAGTACTTTGGGAAAAGTACTGTGGATGATTGCTAGTAGGAGGCACATAGTAATCTTCTCAAACCTGCAAATGAGGGAAATTCTTTAAAAGTTTTCAGTGAGACCTAAAATGCCACATCAATATGCACATAGGAAAAAAAAAAAAAACCCACCTTCATTGCATAATTTAGATACTTTTAAAATTTCCCCTAAAAGGAGCTCTACAGAATACAAATTCTCTTTAAACGACTGTGCGTATATCTGAACAGGGAAGATTATTGAGGTTTTCTTCTCTCTAAAACTCCACTGCATTTTCAGGAGGGCACCTATTTTTAAACATCCTCTAGTTTTACACTTGAAACCACCTTGCTCAGAAACTGGTTTTCTGTAATGGCTCACAGGTATTTTATGTATAAATATATACACATACACACATTAGGCTCTCAAGAAACCACGACACATTAGGTAGTCTTGAATAATTCATTGTTAAGCACCCCATGATAAATCTCTAGCTGAACAGTATGTGATTTTGCTAGAATTCTTGGGATAAATTGAATGTGAAGCACTGTGGTAAATTTAACTATGCTGAGCATCAAATGTGAAAACTTTACATTGTACATTACATCCTGACATGCAACTGAGAATCATTATTATTAAGGCTTCAGGGAATTTTTGAGGGAACTTCTGAAGTTCTGAAAAGAAAAAGAACAAGACTGAGTGCTGTTCTCTATAGAAGTCGAGATTTTCTCAGAGAAGGGAAATTCCATAAGTAGTCTGTATTGAATTAACATAAAGGTTTTACTAAAAGAACTGCTGTGTATTAGCTTGTGCTCTGAGGCTTCTCATGAGCACTACTCATAAAAGTCAGAGGATCTTGATTTACCTGGTACAAGTGGGTGCTCAGAGCATTTCTATGGCTTGCCACTCCTGCAGCAGGGCTGGAGAGATAGGGCAACAACTGCTGCCATGAGGGGAGGTCATTTTCCCCTTTTCTGTAGTAGTAGCTGTCACCCCAGATACTCACAATTCTCCCTTGTCAGCAACAGCCTTCTTTCTTTGCGGAGTGGTTCAAAGGCAACAGCAGGGACCTGGTCATGCGCTGCTCCTCACAGCCTGCAGCTGCGAGCAAGAAGCTGGTCTCAATCGGGACATTTTGCATGGCAGTGTCCTTCATCTCCACCCTTCTCAGGATGTCCTGAAGGTGGGTTGCTTTTACATTGTCCCATGAGTTGGCTCAGTTCTTTCTGATTTGAAGAAACTGACGTTAAATAATGCAAACTGTTCCATCGAAGAATTTTGGCACAACCTTCCTTTTTATTTACATGTATACACTGCAGCTCTGTGTAGTAGTACCTGGTATGAGCTCCTGTGGCCAGGAAAAGGTACAAATCTGTCCAGCTCCAGGTTAATCAAGTGATATAGGGCACAGTTCACTGACAGAGCTTCACCCTTTTTCCAGGCATTATTAACCAAACATTTCAATGAAATTCAACATCACTGATACCATATCTACTTATTTACATCATGTTCATCTTAATGATATCAGAGCATCTCAGACAAGAATATCTGTGTTTAAGATGCTATGCTAAAATCTCTTTTGGTGACTATTTGTCTTTCTCCCTCTTTGGAAGAGTCCCAGCTGCTGGGGTGCTTCCCCAAGGGTAATCACAGGACAGCTCACGGAGGCTGAGGAAGCAATCCTCACCTTACTCAAACCACCACCACCACAGACATCAGCCTGCTTTCCTCCCAGCACATGAGGCCTCATGTGGCTGGTCGCAGGACAGAGATCAGACAACAGACCAGCCACAGAGCAAAGCAGCCAGTGAGAAAAATACCTTCTAACAGAGTCCCTGTGAGGTGTCCTTTGGTACTGCAAGCCTTGGTGACACTAATGCTGAGCCCACACCTCGTGCAGCATCCTCCCTGCAGAGACACCTGACAAGGCCAAGAGACAGGGAGTCACCCTCAGAACTTTCCAGGCTGGCCTTGTTCCCTGTCTGGCCAAACCTTCCATGATGACATGCCAAAATCTAAGGAGAAAAACAAAAAATAACTAAAATGGGAGTGGTTAAACTGCTGTTGTCCTTTTGTCCAAAAGGAAGCCCTAGTGGCGGGCAGATGGTGTGGCCCTGCTACTGCTGACCTGCACTTAGCAGGATAAAGAGCAGGCTGGACCACTGACATGTGATGAATGCCTGGTACTCAGCACTCACACACATCCAGCAGGGCTTTGTGGGATGTGACGTCAAGCAATTCTGGGAGGGAGATAACTGCGACACGGAATTATGAGATCTGGGATGGAGGATTTGGGAGAAGGCAAAGGCTCATCTGCAGTGCATGGTGTGATACCATTTGGGTTATATAAAAGGGCTGACTCCCCTCCTCCTCCCAGAGACAGAGCTCACCCAAGGCCCTGAGCAGAGTCTTGTGTCCAAACATGAGGCAAGTTTGAGCTTGGGCTGGTGCTCTGTATTTAGTGTAGATGTACCCATGAAAAGCAAGTCCCAGAGCTTTTGGCTTTCTACTGAAAATTGCTTCTGTGTTTTCAGAAAGAACTGCTTCTCTGTAGGTCAGCATGCTCTGTACTTTCACAGCCCCTTCCACCCAGGTCTTTTTACTTCTGAGTTAGATGGGTTTCTGAACGTTTTCGTGAAGTTGCTCATATTTTCCACTGCATCTCGTTTTTACCTCACCCTACCAGTTCACTCTGATCTTTCTTTCTCAGTAGCTCTAGGTTCTGAACTGTTCATTTAAATATGGTGTGGTTTGCCAGCATTTTTTCGTAAGCCTTTTATCAGTTAAAGAAACAAGAGACACATAAGGCACTTAACACAAGTGCACCTTGCCAAGATGCCTTCAGTGGTATGCTTTTTCTTTAGGTTTGACCACAAACATTTTAACATATCTGAATGATTAAAAAGCATTCCAACCCATGTTTTCTTCTCCAAGTATTATTACCATTCAGTGGCCCTCTAGTATTTTTTGCCACAGACATGTATGGGAGAGGTCTTTTAAATACTACCTTTTGAGCACATTAAGTTAGCGTAGCAGCTCAAAGGTTGCAGGGTTAAAAGAAAATAAGCAAAACATTGTTATTTTCCCTTTGCCTCCTTCCCAGTACAGATATGAATAGAATAAATCCACAAAAGGGAAAATAATCTCCATTCTATTGAAAATTCTCAAACATGTTAAAATATACTTGATTACTGTGATGTTTACTTTGTAGGCATATTGCAGATCACCAGGCACAGATCAACAACAAAGCTTCAAGTTCCTTTAGCCTTTGTCCTCTGACTATGAAATGGCATTCAAATAGTATACAGAATATTTGCAGTGGTGCATCACAAACCACATGGCTCACCTTTCATAAGCCATGCTCTATCATTTAAAGATGTCCAGTCATCATTAAATCCAAATGGCTACAACAATAATTAAACATACGGCTTTGCTTTGAATTATTGTGGTGCTATGTAATGTCCCTGTTTATGGGGTCTCCTGAAAAATAATTTTCTTTAGTTGTGGCCAGTGATTTTATAAATCTTTTTAGTCTAAGGCTAACAAGGTCATGCTCCAATGCTGAGGAGTGTAGAAAGTTTTCAAAACACACTGTAGGAAACAAATACAAGTTGAAAACACGGCACTTGCCGTCTTGCAGCTGTCCCAAAATTTCACAAGGCCAACACTGAAAGCCATGGATCTCATTTTCCAAAAATCCTATCACAGCAGTGTGACTGCATTCTCTACCCATTTTCACACATCAATAAACAATTACCCACGTAGCGTACAGGACAGAGGAAAGCAAGACGAAGCTACAGTGATATGAATAAGAAACTTGGTCCAAGGCTGGCTTCTCACTGCAGCAAGGAGAAAAATATTTGGGGGTTGATTTTTCATGGATCAGCTGATGGCTACTGTAACATCCAGCCCTGTTTCCCCCTGACCCAAGCTGTTGCTCCAGTCTGTCTTGGCAGCCTCCACATGAACTTCTTCAGGTCCAGCTGCACATTGCACCCCTTCCAAAAAGTTGTGCCATGGCTCTATCACATTCCAGTTGAAGCTCCTTTTAATCAAAAAGAAGCTTTCACAACTGACTCTATCTTCGGTTTAAACACTTGAAAGGCAACATCAAAACATGTTCTAGGGTGCAGCAGCAGGGCTCAAAGCTGTTTGTCTGTTGGCTTAAGATGTGGTACAACAGAAATAGCACACTATTTCCTTCTGAGGTGAATCATTCCCCAGCCCTGTCTTTATAGCAAGTGTTAAGGCCTTTTTTAAGTCACAAATATATGGTTTATATATTATCTTTACCAAACTGTGGAACAGCCATTTTGATGAATTAAATATGTGTACATTTGTGGAAAGTAGAATCTGACACTGTTGCACTGTTAAGCTTGCAGAT
This sequence comes from Dasyornis broadbenti, assembly GCA_013397935.1. NCBI lineage: Eukaryota > Metazoa > Chordata > Aves > Passeriformes > Dasyornithidae > Dasyornis > Dasyornis broadbenti. The sequence goes on from VZRN01006242.1 coordinate 6,762, forward strand.
AAGCTCATGGAAACACAAGGAAAATAAGAACTTAAAGCATTTAATCCTCCACTGGCTTTGATTGTCACGGTTCCTTCAAGATACTTAGATTATATTATTGCCATAGAAATGCTACAGGAGGAGCAGCCAATCAGCCCATAAAATCCAAGCACGGTGTGCACTCACTTCTTAAAAATACTGGGTTTCTCGGCTTGACCAGAAGAAATCCAGCATGGAGGCCAGGCCAGCTGAGATAAAGAGAACCAAGCCACATGACACAGATGCTGGACATAGATAGGAGATGTGCTTGTGAAGAACTGCTCAGGTCCCCAAAGGCTTCAGGCACCAGAGTGCAGTGAGGGGGAAGAGTACATAGCACAGCTGTGAAACTCTCTGTAGAGAGGCATTTCCTTTGTGGAGTAATTTTTCCTGTGCCTATCTTCAGGAAAGAATTTGTGTGTCCGTTAAGTCCCACTAATGCACTCTCGGAAAACCAGAGCATGTGCTAAAGGGGTTGTTGTATCAAGTTTTACAGGCATCATTTGAGCATGTGAGTTATCCCCTTGGCTTAATAGGACCATGCATGCCTAGAGTCCCTGATGATCTTACTGTAGCCTCCACAGTAAACTCCAAATCAAAAAGGAAAGTGAATATTACTGAATCAAGAAAGATAATTGAAACATTGCTGAAAAGCTCCTCCCCTATCTAAGGCTCCATTTGGGGTATCTGATCCTGTGAACAGCTTGCACAACAAGCACTGAGGTCAACGGGGCTGAAAAACCACAGGTTGTACTTTCTGTTGAGTCTGAGGCTTTGTTGGCAAACATTCAGAGCCAATTCTGCATGCTCCACCATGCATGTTGCTATTATCAAGACTGTAGTGCCACTCTGGTGTAATGTTTTACAAATCTTTTTCTGGTAAAAAACATAACTGTGCATTACTTTTTGTTGTCTCTTAAACAGAAATACACAAAGCTGTAAAAACACTTCTAATTATGTTTAAAAACCAATCACATCAGAACCAAAGCTGATGCAAAGAACATCTTATTCATACAAACCAAGAGATGCAGAAACACTTCACTCCACTGCTACGGACTGCAGGAGGAAGTAAGCAGGATAGTTCAGTCTCGTTTATGGAGGCCAAACTCATTGGGTCCACCTTTATGTCTCCCTTTTTTGCCCCAGAAGCTACCTGTAAACTTTTCTTTAAAATATCTTTTCCACTTACACATTCTTTTTATCTACTTGTTCATTCCCCACTCCCATTCTCAGGGCCTGTCCTCCTGTTGTGTTTTGTCTCTTTAACAAGTTGTTCTCCACACTGCTTCTCTCGCAACTTCGAAGCATCTTTTCCCTGCCCAGGCTGCATGAGGAGACACTGTGTTCCACCTTATTTTTCCCAATCTGGATGTATCTCGAGAAGCTGCAGGTTAGAAAAGGAAGAACTGAAGCTTCCTTCACCCGTTTCTCTATCATCCTCCCTCTGGGCTAACCATTTGGGGGATACCTCTTAACCAGCTCGCAGTGGAAGCACAAAGAGGGCATGGAAGTGCAAATGGCTGCTCCTTGTTTTCAAATTTGGGACCTGCTGCCCAGTCCTGTTACTACTGAGGTCAAAAACATCCCTCAATATTGTGGAGTTGGTTGGATGCAGTGACAAAAACCGATCTAAAGGTGATTCTGGAAGCTTATTGCAGAATCCCAGTGTTCTTGACCTATAAAACACAAGGACATCAGTCTGACTGATAAGAAGTAGTGAGTACAACCTAAACACTGAGCTCTGGAAACACATGAGCCACGTCAGTGCACATTTCTTACCTAGACAAGCAAGGCTTTGCAGTAAAGTGAAACATTGAATAGAGGATTATCTATGTTTGTGGGCAAAGTCCTCTAACTAAATCTGAACCACAGATCTTCACATCTGAACATAAAACCATTATCTAGATTTTCCTCCTGTGGTGGAGATAATATAGCAATGTTGCCAGAGACTTCTATTCCTTATCTCTGCCTTCTGCTGCTACTTTTCTGCTTCCAGGGGAAGAGTAGAGAGTTAACAACAGCCCTTTCTTCCTTAGGCAAAAAGGTGACTTCAGTTACAGCACTTCTGTAGAGTGGGTAGGAGCCACCACCTTCTGTCCTTTTGGCAGCACAGTACCTCACCTCTGTGCACTCACATACACACTTGAAGAAAGCATCAGAGAGAAGCAAAAGCAGGTCTTTATTCCAAGGGATGGCAAACCAGGAGCTGAGGAGACCCCATAGCCTGCCCCACAGCCTCAAGTGAACCAAGTAGAATGGGCTCAGAGATGGCAACCAGGAGTCCAGGCCATAAGGCAAAAGCACAGTGACAGGGCAGACCCAAGATCAAACCAGGAAGTCAGTTCATAGGTCGGGTCCAGTGATGTCCAAGTAGGGCCATGATGATAAGATAGTTCCCAGCTCAGGCTGGGAAGCCAATCTACACACTGAGTTCCAGAGAAAGGTCTCCATAGCCAGCCCTGGCCAGGCTGAGCTGGAGACCAAAATACCCTGAAATAGCTCAAGCAGAGGCTGACAGTCCCCAGCTGAACTATAAAGGGGTTCTGGTCCCTTTTAAGGTGATTGGGTGGACATCCCAGGTGAGGCTGGCCAGGTATATTGAGAACTGATAGTGGTCTCAGTACCCTGATGGAGAGAATGAGCAAAAGAAATTGAAAAACATACTTGTGTGTGTGTGTGTGTGTATATATACACACACACACACACACACACATATATATATACACAACATATATGTCACTATGTTAATTCTCTGTTTCTTAAGCCCCCCTCTCCATTTCCAGACACCTGGCTTATGAATTTAGAACCTCTAAGGCTTGGAATAGACCTTAACTCTAAAAATGTATCTGATGTCACACAGCAAGCAAAAGATTAGGAAGTTAAAGAAAGACACAGCTGCAATAAAGGGATTGCAAGTAATTTTAAACAAAATTTTCAAGCTGTGAATAATATGGCCTGCATTCCAATTTACATCCAGGCTACTTTAAAATCTATTCAAGGACTTTCTAGTTTGCTTGTCTACAAATCATTATAAATCTGGAAAGAATTGTTCTGCACTTCCAACATCCTTCCACATATTTTCTTTCTTTTTTTTTTTTCTTTCTTTGCGTTACTGCTTTGTACTCCTACTACTACCTGTTGTGTTCACTTTTGGAGTGTTTTCCCCAAACTGATTCTCCCTTTGATCTTTTCATTCCACAAGGGTAACTTTTCCAAGGTACTCTCTATTTTTTATGGTCTTTAATAGCACCTGTACTCCCTTGAAAGTTAAAAATCAACCGAAAAATTAGTGCTATTTGCCTTCTCTCTGCTCTCTAGTAGATACTACTGAGTATCTGGCACATCAGTCAGGTTATTCCAAGCAGTGGACAGACAGACTTGAATGCAATACACACAGGGCTGGGCTTGCAAGTGCTGGATTTCCTGGAACAAGATTATATTCTAATTCTCCTGCAGTAAGACATTTCAGGGCTGTTGAAAAAAAGTATAAAAAATATAAAACTATTCTAATGAATAACTTACTTTACCTCATGTCTCAGCTTAATTTAATTTTTTCTGTATTTACAGTCTGATTTTATTTGATAACTATTCCTGGCCAAATTATCTGAAACAATTTTTAAAATATTTAGTTTTGCAAATGTTTCCTTACAAATGGAAATCCCTTAATAGAGTTCAGCTATTATGTTTATTCTTCCCTCTTCACTGCAAGTTTGTGTAATTAGTTTTTAATTTTGTTTATGTTTCAATCTTTTAATATTTAAAATCCTGTCCATGTGCTAGCATTACCACAAATGGGCCAGGCTGAAGTCAGATGGGTTTCAAGGCTGTGGATAAATGTTTTTTACTCACATTACTTTTTCAGCTGTGATTGTGTGTGTTGTAGTCCCACCTTAAGTTCACAGCTCCTGCTTTACCAGCAGAAGGGGTTGTGGGGACACTGCTTGAGCTGCTCCACTGCACGTGGGCTGGTTCTGGCTGCCTTCTTCAGTGGTTTGAGATAACTGAGTTCATTCTGTAAGGAAGTAAATGGTGTATGTAAACATATTTCCACCTGCTGGCTGATCAGTGGGAATGGAGACTTCTGCACTTGAACAGTCACCAGCACCTCAAGGAGGCATTATCTTCAACCAGCATACATAGGCTCACAGTAAACGTGCTTATGACCTGGCTTAGCTAAAACCAGGAAAGGAAGAATGCTGCAAAAGCTGTATTACCTTTGGAAAGAAATGGGGTGACCAAGAAGAATGGTGCATTGTACTGCATGTGAGCATGCAGGACACCACAAGTGACTGCACAGGGCATTTCCCACTGGATTGTTCTGGAAAATGCAGGTGTGGAGCCAGCAGACAGCAAATCCTCCCAGATTGCACAGATGACTCAACAGAACTTCAAAACCATCTCTATGGAAGAGTTATTCAAGGATGATTCATGACCACCGTCAGGAGAAGATTATACAGGGAGAGGACAAGGACAGTTTCAGCTTCTCAAATTGCTTCAGAGAAAATGAATCTGATTCACACTAAACTCTGGCCACCATGAGTGTCCATCATGCCCTGATCTGTAGAGGCTGGCAGCTGCTTAGCACATCTTAATGGAGGAGGTCTGAAATATTTTAGAAACTGCAGAGCAGCCCATAATGCTTGAACCATCAATTTCACACAGGAAGATTTGGGCAGGGACTGCAGCTACCTGCATCCAGGAGCACTCTGACATGCTAGAGAGATGCAGCAAAGGCTCCTCTTCACACTTCATGAGTGTGTTCTTATCCGAAGAGAAGCCTTATGTCTAAGAAACAGAAGGTGAGGACAGTGGAAAGAGAAAACCAAATTTGATGGAAAGAGCACTGCACGTGCACATTTGAGTCCAGGCAGCTTCTTGCACTCTTTTCCATCCCTGTAATTATGGAGGGGCTGCCAGGATCCAGCCTTCAATAAAAGGCATCTTTTCCTGAAGTGAAAACCAGCACTTAGTTGCTAACAGCACACAGTAACTCTACACATCAGTGCAGAGCAGGAAATGAAAAACGCCTTTTCTAACTATGTTATAATGGCAATTTTAGGTAGATGGAACATTAGCAGCAGATGCCAAGCTGGAAGCTGGCCACACCATTGGCTTTTCAGCAGCAGCTTTAGTCTTTGGAAGCTTTTCATAGGCTGACAATGCTTCAGAAGAGTCTACTTTTGTCTGGGATTACAAAATTCAATTGCACCACTTGTACGTAGCATGAATGGTTACCATGTGGACAGCCTCTTCAACCAACTGGCATTTATTCTAGGCTATCACATCAAGTGTGCCACAGGAAGCTTTCTCCACCTTTATGGTGCAGTTTGTCAGAAGATAATTTCATTTTTAAACTCAGTTTTTGTTATTCAAAGAAGAGTAGATTGTATTTCTCCCAACAGGCAAAATTAGTTCCCTCAGGGAAGGTTTGTGTGCTGGTAAAGTGTCTTGTGAGCTATTTCGAGGCTTGTGCACAACACCCATGTCACTGTAGTGGTGCACCTCTTGTCTTTTAAATTTCTATAAGATGAATCTTGAGCTCTAACTACCTTTCAGTCCTTCCTTCAGTGCAGAAAACTGTACCAGGTGGTGGGAATTATAGTTCTGCCAATGCCAAACCTCCTTGCCATTGGTAAATCCTTCTCAATCAAAACAGATGCATTTCATACATGAATATCACTCAAGGTACACCAGAGCAGAGGGGCAGGTTTCCCAGCTCAGCCCACATATCTTCACTACAGTCTTTTGGAATAGCAGAGACAAACCAAAATGTCCTGAAAGCCATCTGGCTTCACTCTGGGGGAGTTGCCTAACTTGCTAATATGAAGTTAGCAGTGCACCTTATATATCTTTATATTTTCTCTGAGGATGGCATAAGGATTAAGACTAGGATGTCCTCACCACCAGTCGATGCTTGGTTGCTGCCCTTGGCCTGTTTGCTTCTCCTTCAAACTGCTCTTGGGACCACCAGCAGCTGGCACAAATCAAAGAAACTTTCAGACTCTTGCTTGTCCACTTCTGGCCTAAGATTTAGAGTATGGGCATGGTTTAAAAATCATTTCCCTTTTCTACTCCCTCTGCCCCCTGCCATCCACTACCTCAGTTATGCCTTGTATCTGCTGCAGAGATTTGGGACATGCTACTTAGCAACTCCATGGTGAATGAAACATGTTACACAATCATTTGATTAAAGGAATCATTCCTCTTCAACTAAGACACCGTTATATCATGGATCTGCACAAAATGCTTTCCAAACAATCTTTTGTCCAACAGTCCAGAGCAGCTGTTGATATTTAAGGAGCACCAGAAGTTAGTAAGTGTCTCCAAAATACCTATGGGATTTAAATGTTCCCTGTGAGGTCTACTTGATAGACTCATTATAATTTTGACTGGGCCATAGGACTGATTCATGTGCTCCTTGAGTATTTCCTAGCACGTAGCAAAGGTAGCAAAAATATATTTTCCATACATATGCATGACACACCTTATGTAACATGTATTTCCATGTGTATTGACATAAAAATGTGCTCAGAATACACTTCACACTGTAAAGTTCACCACTTAGCAGTTGGGAAACACCACAAGAAATGTCACCTGTGCAGCATAGTTCAGCCCTGTGTAGTGAGTACTGGATCCCAATGCTGTGTTGTGATCCTTTTCTCTGTGTCAAGGCCACCCCATACTCTGTGTGCTGCTGAGGGTAGGACCCCGGTGGAACACGGTCAGATGTGTTTTGATCACAGCTCATCCCAAGACAGAGTCACTGCCCTGGTGCTACCACCAGCTGCTCATCACCCCTTCTCTACCAGGGACATAATCTCACTTTCTGATCTGCCAGCACAGCTCCATCTGTAGTCATTTCCTAACTCAAATTCTGTCAAATGATCTAGTTTTTTGGGGGGGCAGCACGGGGATGTGTGTGCTTTTAAATGGCAGTCAAAGCAGTGCCCACGCTAAGGCAGATAATTTTTGCAAAGCTAAGGAACAGTGAGATGAGCTCTTCTACCAGCAGACCGGAGAGGTCAGCAACCCGTGAGACAGGATCTGCTGGAGCCAGAAAACTGTATATGACTGCACCATTAATGAGCTCCTGTTCAATATTTCTTTTTGCCATATTGCTCAAGGCATGGTACCAAAGCCTTAGTAGTGGTGCCACTCAAACCCGTGGTGGAGACAGAATTACTAATATCTATAACACCCGCCAGTCTAGTATCACAAATACCCATTTGTTCATTAATTTTAAATGCCCAGTTTGATTTTTTTTTCCAGAAGCTTTAGCATTATGCAGCACTTTCTTGACAAGTCTTACATTGACTTTTGCTGCAAACATAAGCATCAGCACCTGATATCTGGAATAGAGTATATAAGAAACACACTTGCTTAAATAAGCTGTCAAACTGTCAAAGCTTGATTAACATCATATAGGAATTAGAGCAGAACCAAGCATAGATTTTATTTTCCAGGACACGATACAACTCTGACAATCTCTAGTCTCCATCCTCTGTTCTTTGTCTCATGCAATACACATTTGCCAATTTCTATGTAGAACAAGGAAGGGGACCCTGGGTCTGTCCCAGAGCAGATCCACGCTGTGCCTTCAGCAAAGAAGTGTCCTGAGGAATAAAGCATGTATGATGATGCAGTTAAAGCTGTAAGTCTCAGGGCTGAGAGCATTTGCAACCTTAATTGTACCAATTTCCAAAAATTAAGGACTTGATATTTTTAAATATTAATAAGGAAAAATTAAAAAAAAATAAAAAGACCATTATTTCCTATGTTTATAAAAACACACTGAAAGCACAGAGCTATGCTTTTATTGTCTCTCAGTACCCCAGCACACAGGAGCCTGCATACTGTTCTTGAAGGCACCATCCACTTGAACTAAAGGACAATTTTCACTAGTATTTGGCCATTGCCTGGTACATCTGGCAGGCTCTCATCTGGGATGCACATTTGGAGGGGGGTGTGTGTGTGTGTGATACCACAAACACACACACACATTTTGCCGGTGAGTTTCAGTGCTATTTGCTGACACTATATGAACTGAAGAAATATATGCTGCAAGAGGCACACAGAGTCATAGAATCATAGAATGGTTTGGTATGAAAGGGACCTTACAGATTATCTGATTCCAGCCTCATTGCTAACGACAGGGACACCTTTCACTAGACCAGGTTGATCAAAGCTCCATTCAGCCTGGCCTTGACCACATGCAGGGATGGAACAGCCACAACTCCTCTGAGCAACCTGTTCCAGTGCCTCGCTACTCTAATAGTAAAGAATTTTTCCCTAATATCTGATCTAAACCTACCCTTTTTCAATTTGAAGCCATTCCCTCTTGTCGTGTCACTACATGCCCTTGTAAAAAGTCCCTCCCCATCTTTCTTGTATGTTCTCCTCAAGTACTGGAAGGCCACAATTAGGTGATCCTAAGCCTTCGTTTTTCCAGGCTGAGCAATTCTCAGCCTTTCCTCACTGGAGAGGTGCTCCATTCCTCTGATCATCTTGGTGGCCTCCTCTGGACTCACTCCAACAGATCCATGTCCTTCCTGTACTGGGACCCCAGAGCTGGATGCAGCACTGCAGGTGGGGGCTCACCAGAGCAGAGCAGAGGGGCAGAATCCCCTGCCTTGCCCTGCTGCCTACACTGCTTTGGATGCAGCCCAGGGCACGTTTGGCTTTCTGGGCTCTGCATGCACATGGCTGGCTCATGTCCAGGCTCTTGTCTACCAGCACCCCCAAGTGCTTTGCAGCAGGGCTGCCCTCAATCTGTTCATCCCCCAGCCTGTCAGGGGTTGTCCCAACCCATGTGCAGGACTTTGCTCTTGGTCTTGTTAAACCTCATGAGTTTCCCATGGCCCCACTGCTTGAGCCTTTCTTGGTCCCTCTGGATGGCATCCCATCCTTTGGGTGTGTCAACTACACCACTCAGCTTGGTGTCATCTGCAAATTTGCTGACAATGCATTCAATCCCTTTGTCTGTGTCATTAATGAGTAACACTGGTCCCAGTACAGACCTCTGAGGGACATCATTTGTCACTGATGTCCATTGGGACACATACTCTTCTGGTTTTGCTTCGCAAGCTTGATTGACTCTTTCCCACCCCACTATGAATCTGCTTTGATTCTGCTTGATTCGCCCACTTGTCAGCCCTATCCATTTCTCCTTGTCAAGGAAAATTCCTCCCTCCCTCCCTCCCTCCCTTCCTTCCTTCCTTCCTTCCTTCCTTCCTTCCTTCCTTCCTTCCTTCCTTC
>VZRN01006242.1:32041-57134 GCA_013397935.1 Dasyornis broadbenti
GGGGGGGTGGGGGTGGGTTTTTTTTTTTCCTTCTGTGGGATCTAAAAATTTTTGAATATTTCTTTGCATTTAATCTTATTTTTTAAATTCATTCTTCTAAAATACTCTGTTATTGGGCTAAGCCAGGATACATTTCCTTGCCCAAGGATGAGAAACACAATTAATTTAATGGCCAGCAGTTCTGTTTGAAACTAGATTTATACTGCATCAGTGTAATATAGCATATTTGAACAGACTATGGCTACTGTTTTTATTCTTTAAGATATCTAAGAATTCTCCACGAGCTCCTGTTTTCCACAGGGTGGACTAAGTCCACCTGCTGAACTGTACGCTCTTTCCCTGCATCTTCTATTTGCCAAATCTATATGGATGAGAAGTTCAGCAGGCTCCAAATTAGCTTTTACAATGGGAATTTGGACTGGAAGAAAATTGGTTCCTGGTGGAAAAACAGCTGGCCAACACACATGCATCTTTTTCCAGTGAGGTTTCTGCTTTCTCCTTCAGGTGGTTTATGGATTTTATATAATAAGTCATTGTGAAAATACTTGACTGGCAGTAAAACATGATGCAGAATTTATCAGTGCTATTCCTGCATCTAATTCACAGGTCTGCAATTAGGGTTGTGAAAATGAGCAAAAGCACAGAGCCAGCTTCCCACATCAGACTTTGCTTTTTATTCTTCTGCTTAGCCTAAACATATGGAAAAATATTTTGCATTGTCCTATAAAATGTTTTTATTTCTTCTCCTAGAAAGGCTGAGCAAATTTGCACAAAATATACAGTTGTTTAACCAGGGTCTACTGGAAATTCTGCAAAGTCTGGAAAGGTGTGTTATAAAAGAGACAGCAAAAGACGTGACATGAGGTAATGCAGAAAAGGCACAACAACTTTTTCAATAGTGAAATTGATTCACTTCTCACCTAAATCAGCATCAATAAACTTATTCAGCTAAAATTAATAGAACTACACAACTATCCAAGTGGTGCTAGCAAGATTGGGATTTAAAAGACCACAGTTCCTCCAGTTTCTCACAATGTAATAGGTCAGGAGAACCTCACTTGAGCCAGCAGATGAAAGCTAGAGAGGAGAAGCTGTCCCTTTAGGGGTGAAGAACAAGAAAAGAGCATGTGATGGCCTCTAAGGCAATGGCCACCTCCTCTTGTCCACACAGATAGTGCCTTGCACTCAGCATCCCTTATGAAGAGTTTTGCAGTGCTGGCACAACAGATGGGAATAGCACCAAGAAAGTGACAGCAGCCTTTGGTTCACAGTTCTGTGAAGAGCCGTATAAACTCCTAGCAGTCAATGTTTAGGTACCAACAATTTACTGGCTCAGACCCTTAACACAAGCAGCTGGCAACCTTTGAGACTTGAAGGATGCAAGCACAGCCAAACTAAAATAGCTTAGATACTCAGTGATGTGCAGTAATGCTTCTCAAGAAACAATCCCATTTGGCTAAGAGGAAAATGAATACTAATAAACCAGCTGAAGCACAATAATATAAATTATTTCTAAGATGCTGAGGAAAATCCAGAAGTGTTTTACTAGGAGAGATGGACCATGTGGAAGAAAGGACTGTATCACATGCAGTGGCTTTCATCTCCTGATGGTGCATTACATCCCCCCACCCTTTCCTTTTCTTCCTCTCTGTCTAAATCCATTAGGACAATGATACTTCAACACAAGGAAATAAACCTTTAATTAATAATCTACCAAGGAGTTAACTTATCTGCAGCACACTCACTCTCACTACAATTTCTCAGTGTGATCATTCCCTATTCATCTGTCTTCTACCTCTATATTCCTGTCTTCACTATTCTTCATTTCTGACTTTTGTGACTCAACTAATTTTTAAATGTGACATGAAATAAATACTGCTACAATGTGTCTGCGTGACAATTACACTACTTACTAGGTCAAACACATGGAAGCCTTTGTGGATGCTGAATGCCTTCTCTGTGTGAACACACCACAATTGTATCTCAGAGGTACTGATGATATTTTACCTTTCTTCCTTCCGTCCCCTCCCATGGTTTACTGTTAATTTTTTTTCTCCTTTACGCTGTTTTATATCCTGGCTGAGTATAATTTTTAGAAAATTTCTCTGAAAGGTAATCATTGGAAAGCCAGTTCCACACGTGCTAGTTTCTAGCCAAAGAATACAAGATGGATAACAACCATTATATCACACATATTACCTGTGTTTTCAAATGAATTTTAATGGATTAGGAAAATAGAAGACTTAGAAATCTTAGATTTTCACTTATGACGGCTCTCTTTGAAATAGAAATAGATCAAAACTGAGAGAATAAATGATTGCAATGTATTGAGGTAAAAGGTATGTACCCACCGTAGTTAAAAGAAATATTTCTTATTTCTATGTTTTAATTCTGCGTAGTGCTGCACATAAGGCCTCTGTAATCCCAATGTTATGCAGATGCTCAGTCGTGAACCTACAGCTGGTCTCACGGCAGTCAGAGACTGAAATAGCCAGAGGAGAGGGACTAGGGGTGTAACCTGAGTCCTCCAGTTCCTTGCCGGGGTTGGGCAGAGGGAGAGACATCACCAGACACACATGGCAGTGAACGGTTTCCTACCGGATCTGCACATGGGGAACAAACCCTCTTCTGGATACGAGCAGGGGAGGTGGCCACTTCTACCACCCTTCCCACAAAACCGTCTCCCTGAAACAACTGAAAACCTGCCATCTCAGGGAAAAGAGCGAGACATCTGCCTGTAGTAATATCATCTTGAATCGTGAATTAATCAAGTCTCAGAAGTTGAGCTTAGGTGTTACAGGCTTCTCTGGGGAGCTCAAATTTACCTGAAAGAATTCAAAGAGTTTTAAACAAAATTATAGCTACAATTTAGCAAAGGAAATGTGTATAGTTACGTTTCTTATCGCTGGAGTGCTGTAAAATTGAAGTGAATTTTCAATGTAATTCATTCAGAATGATTCTTGTTGAGTAATTATCTTCAATAAAGATCTGTCAATACAGTTTCAAGCTATTGTCATTTTATATCAAATATAAATTAGACAGTATAATGAATTCAGGTGCACCTAAACTCAATGTCAGATGAAATTCTTGTATTATAATCAAGTGAAATAATTACTCTAAGAAGATAAAAACAAAAGAATTTAATACAATAACAGTAAAACTCTTTCTTCTTTCTGCATTAAGATAGCATAGGTGATTTTGCAAAATCAGCTGGGGTGTACATCTCAGGTAAATCCAATCCAATAAAGCTTTCAGGATTGTTTGCAGAAAGAAAGAGCCATTATGTTGGCTAGTGTAAAATAGCATAGCTTTAAAATAGATAAAATCATGTCTATTTAAACTCGGTGAAGATTTGCCATAGAAACACTGTTTTAAGCTTGTCAAGGTGTTTAGATAAAGGCTGCGTAGACAGAATCACTGACAGGGTGTGCTGCCCAAGGGGCTAATTCAGCAATATTAATATTTTCTGAGACACAGAGACAATTGCTTAAATACTTTTTGGGTAGGGCATCACCCGCATGGCCTGACACACGTGAGCAAGAGCGGCAGTTCAGCAGCTGTTAAAACTGGACACAGAAAACAGCACTGTACTGAAGCAAAGGTTAGGTCACAGCTCTCATCAAGTCTAAGTGCAACTGAGTATCTTTTTCCAAAAACATTTGCTGACCTACTCAGTGGTTCATAGCCAATGAGCACAAAGGAGCAAAAGCTAGTGGTCCTCCATGCTGTCCTCTGAGGCCATCAGAGGCACAGCCATCGAGTTGTTATTTTAACAAACTTTTAAGTGCTAAAAGTAGTGAATAATTTTAAAGGACATAGAATCTGTGCTTTTAAGTCCATGCATTTTTATTCTGCTGTCTTTATTCTGTCTCTGACTCTTTGGATGTTTCTCCAAGCCTTGCTGACACAGATACTGTTTAAATTTGTCCTGCATAACCACAACTACTCAATACCTTTTGTTTCTTAATAGAAAACTAAGCTAAAAAACACTGCGTTTATACATCTATAGTTAATAAATAGCGAAACCCCAAAGACAGCTGGAGAAAAGGGGACACTTTTAAAGGCTCTTTCTTTACAAGCACAGCAGCAAATTGAAACATGGATGATCCAAAGCAGAAAAGCCAGCAGCCTCAAGCAGTGATGTACCAGAGATCTGAAACCAGCATTCAGCTCTCGTAAAACAGAATAGAATCTACCGAGAGAGAGCTCTCCTGATTCTAAGGAACAGGGAGTGGTGACAATGGAGTCCTGAAAGACACATTGCCCTTGAAATGGCTTTTCTTCTTTCAAGTTACTAATAACTTTTCTAAAATCCTTCACAAAGTATGGTCTTCTTCAGTGTCAGTACAGCTTATATGCATAAAATGAGACAATGCATATGACGAGAGGAGTGTCTGTCTAGTAAATACAGCTCATCTCTCCAAAAGGATCTAGAAACAAAGCATTTTTAACAGTTTGAGTACTCAAATCAATCTCAAATGGGAGACTGGCACTGCAGGATTCTGAGAACTCTCAACCTCCAATAGTATGTCCTTGGGGGCGTCCAGAGCCTTGTTGTTCCCTGCTCCATTTGCATTTGGGGATCATTGAGGTGGATGCCAACAAACCCCCTAAGACACAGGCGAGCATTTTGTGTGAGTCTGCACGGGCACATGCTGTTAGGTTAGCTCCTTAATGCTTCGCACCTGACATTAAGACTAAATTATGCTGCAATTTGCAATTATTTCTCTTCCTGGCTGCTTTAAATCCGTGCTTTCTGGTTGCTGTAAATCCCTGCTTTGCTTTGCAGTGCTCCTTGGCTTCAGTTGCTCTATTATTAGTGATAGACTTGTGCAGTAAATCAGCTCAGACAGAAGGACTGCAGAGTTATTCTTGCATTTACCCTTTGCCTGACCAGGGACCAGCAGGAGTCACACACATCCAAATACCCAGTAAAGCTGGTTATCCACAGTTCAAAGTAAGGAATGACCTGTAGTGCACCATTTACTTGCACTTGTGCCATAATAAACAATGCCCCAACAGAGAAAGAGAAGGAATCCTATTTTGAGAGACACTGCAGCAAATACTGATTAAACCCTGTTTTCTTGCCTGCATTTGTTATTTTTGAGTAGGGTAGTTAGAATTGCTGTTTTGCTGCTTCTTTTATTTGCATTACTCATTACATTTTTTCTGTACCCAGATAGAGCAATCTGGAAAGATTCTTTCCTCTGAAACAGTTAAGTGACCATGTCTGTGTATAAAAACACAGATTTATTTACGATTTTGCAGACTGCAATATCAGGCAGCATTTTTATAATCACAGGAGAGTGAAACAATGGAATTCTATTATTTTTAGCTGGGCACAAAGGAGGTTACACTCCACATTGCCTTTGATCTGTTTTTATGAAACAGAAATCTGGCAGTTGTATTGGCATTCAATAGGTGAAAGGTAGGTAGAATAAAAACTCTTGAAATTATTTTCCCTGATGTAAATTTTGGAGCCGGTTGAACAGAATGGGGGAAAAAAAATGTTAGAAAAGAATATGTAACAAAACCAAGAATATTTGCCCAGTAATGTACAATCTAGTTAGAATACTCTTATTTTTTGTGAAAGCAGAAATGATCTAGTGAAAGAAATTGTTACAGTAAACAGAACTAGAGCAATTTGAAGTAAACTTTTCCTTTCTTGGAAATCTGGATGAAATCAGTACCATGACCTGGGAGCAGTGTGTACATTTATAAAAGCCCCTGCCACACAGGCTGGACTCACTAATGAGCATCTGTCACTCCTGGTGCCCAGCCACAGGGCTGGGATCTGAGCTGAGCTTGGCCACACCAGCACTGAGGCCCCTCATGACATCTGCTCATCAGCGGACATCGTTCCCTTCCAGCAGACATTATCCTCTCTCCCACTCCTTCCCATTCCTCAAACACTGCACAGAGGGGAAGACCACTATTTCTCCCCATTTGCACGGGGACTTGGAGCATTTGGCCACTTCTAGGCCACCAGCTATGTCCTTAGGGACCTGAGGAAGCATCACCAAGAAGCCACAGCCACCAGCCTAGAGATGACCATATGACCCCTGGAGTCTTTCTGCCTTCCCCTCAGAAGCTTGGATACTGGGACATTAACTGAAATACTGACTGCAAGTCCATTTTTCTCCAGAAAAACTGAAAACATTTGCATAGTTACACCTAGGCCAGCAAATAATCATCCCATGCAGCATGGTGACTGCTCTGGCAGTTTGATAGGCAGAACACGTTCCCTATTTGTTTATAATTCACCTCCATTTCTCCTGCCAAGCTGCAGAATGGGGAAGGCATGTGAGCAGCTTGGATTTGGGCTTTTTTTCTGATTGCAGGTAGGTTACTTAAGGGTTCCAGAGCCTTCCTTGGGCAGCGTTGATGTCAGTGGCAGGCAGCCCTCAGTCAGAAATCACAGTCTAGCATCACAGTGTTTGGCTGCCTCTAGGGTACTGCCTTGACCTAAGAAATCTTGAAAGCAGAGAGCAGAAGGAAAATTTTATTGCCACTTGTAGCAGCTTCTCTGGAAAGAAACTGCCTTAGAGGTGACAACAAGGTTGTCTTCTGAAGTTTGAGCAAAACTGGCACATTCAGAAGATGAACACATGAGGTTCTTACACAGCAGTCTCTGTCAATTCCCAAGCAACGATTTCACCAATCCTGCATCACAAGGGCAAACGTCTTTTGCCTTCAAACTCAGGGTCAGACCTGTGGATTGCACTGGAGAGGCTGGAGGACTGTGATCAATAACTGGCAAAGATGCCTATCGCCTTCAGGGCCCTTCAGAACATCCAAGAACACAATGAGTGCAGAGGCCACTGGCTGCCTATCTGAAATCTCCCAGCACTGGGTTCTGCCCTTAGAGTTAGTGTCATTACCTCATCTTGCAACTTGTGCTTGAACCTGGCAGAGAAGCCAAGAGCTTTAAAGGGCAGCTGTTTTTCCACCATTTCACCACTGAGCCTCTTCCTGTGGGGCATCCCACTGGCTCAGGGGTGGCCATCTCAGGTATACCCTGCTGGGAGCCTTGCATGTGATGGCAGAAGACTCCAGGACTGAACTACAGTAAGGGCACAGTTAAGCACGCTGATTTTTTACCAGAGAGTAGCTTTCACTTTCCTGCCCCTACAACTCAGCTTCACTTCTCATCCCTGTAGCAAGCTCTGTTCTGCCCTGCCTGACTGTACAAGCCCTTGACTTGTATTTGTCTGAAGAGTGGCCACAGCCACTGGATCATGTTGTCTGCAAAAGGGAATAAAATGTGCCACAGCAGCAGTGGTGTGCGCTGGGCAGAGACTGCTCAGACGGCCTGAGAAGGTTATGAGCTCATACACATGCACAGACCTGCCAATGTGCTTCAAAATAAGACAAACACAACGGGAAGCCTCTGTACCACATTCACCAGTCGGGCTCACACCTGCCAGTATCTCCTGCAGGTTTCACTGGGGTAACCACAGAGCTTTCCTTTCCTCCCCAACCCACTGCATCTGTGGAAAAGCAGCTGCCACCCTACAAGGTATCCCCAGACCTCGGCATCCTGCAAGGCTGTGGGCCACAGTGTAAGCTGATGACAGTCCCTCGTGACAAAGGGCAGTGCAGGAGCAGGGCAGGATGTCTCGATGGGCATGGCAGTGTGTGTTTGCACAGATGTTCCCATGCAGGGCATGATTCTCCACTCTGTGCTGCTAGAGGAGTGCAACAGGTCGGGGTCGGCCTCTCCGACTTCCCACGCTGATACACGTGTTAAGTTCATTATCCTATTTGCAGCACTTTTTCAGGATAACTGAGATGTGAATGTTTGAGCTGTGTCAACAGCACACGTTGTTAGACCTCCAAGGAAATAAAGGCCCTGAAATGATTACAAATGGAAAACCTTTTTTTTTTTTTTGCCTTTTTAATTAGTAATCCAAGCAACCGTTTAATTGGGAGCAAAATAATCACAGAGGGGTGAAGGCAAGGTATGTAAACTAGATTTCTGCTCGACTGGTCCTGCCCTCTCAGGGTACAATTGGTAACACTTGTCTGCATTAATAAATCTGCGCCTACCTGAAACACATGGGAAAAGCTGGGGGCAAATGTCATTGTTGGCTTCTACAAAAATGTTTCTAATACTCCTATTTGCTTCCAATTGTTCCTCAAAGGCCATCTTTGATCCCACTAAAAAACTAGGATTTCTACATTATTTTGAGAAAATTAAGAATACGTTTTCCAGTGGATATTTCCACTCCTGTTACTGAGGTTTGAGATCTTCATTAAAAGCCATTAAATCTTGAGGAATAATTAGACTATTTCTTGTTAGATGAGGTCTCTGCCAGTAGGGCTTCTTAGCTGCATTTATTTACTAAAAAAGTAAGCTTTTACAAAATGTCCAATCCTGAAAGATACTCTAACATCTGCTTATCTGAGTTATAGTCCACATTATATTTTAGCCCATACATAGCACTCTCGAGCCCTCCTTATTTTAAGAAAGAGGCTTTTCAGATTCATGTATCTGTATCTAAAAATCTGCACTCTCCCTTTGCACTGAATTTTTATTCTATGCTTTTTTCCCCCCCAAGCTAACCCAGCAGGAGGTATTCTTGCTGAATATTTTACCTAACACTGAGATGTAATTTGCGTCAGCTCCTCTGCGATGGGTTTTGTGGGGTTTTTTTCCAATTTTCCTTGTCAAGAGAGCTCATTGTTTGTTAGAAGGGATATCTCAGGCATCAGCTGCATGTGGAGGGACAGAGCTGCCATGTCCCTGGGGCTTTACCTCCTCAGTGTGAGCCCTGTGCTGGTGTTACCCACTGCCAGATGCCAGCCTCCCCTGGCATGCCGGGTTGTGCTGGAGAAATCCCGGATTTTACTTCATTATCCTCTGCTGCTTCTCACACAGCAGCCATACACACCGCTGCAGGGAGGTCTCCCAGCCATGGGCAGTGGCATCTGTGACCGCACCCTGCCAGCTGTGGAAACATGAGGCAGCCTCACTACATCCCATGCTGGCTTCAGACCTTCCCATGCTCGAGCGTGACCTGCCACATGCAGCAGATCAGGCACCGTCTGCTTTAACGTCAGTCATTCCCACAGCCTCTGGCAGAGGCTTTCTTGCCTTTGTCTTCCCTCTTTCCCAACGCTTAGGAAGGGCGAGACTCTTTACACTGCCAGAGATGACATGTAGGAGGGCGAGATTCAGAGATAGTTGGTAGAGAATTACCACTCAGGCTAATGTGGTGAAAGGCATATTTTAAAGCAACCAAGAAAAGAAAGAAGAGGACAAAGTACATCCCTTCATACTGTAGGGTGCATTTGGATAGAGATCTGTAAACAGTCCCAATGTACAGCAGTGTTCCAGTTCACGAAATGGGAAAGCAAAGCTTCTCCCTTCCAGATTCAGCATGAATGCCAGGAAGGGGAGATTATAAATGCTGGACATATGATGGAAATAAAAACATAAATCTACTGCAGAGAGCGCACTATTCAAACAGAGAGTTACTCACAGCCCTGCACCCTTTAATAGCCCCACCGCTGCTATTTATAACACCACAAGCACCCTTGGAGCTGCGGAAAGTCCAACCACCACTGGGACAAGTATTTTCCCACCCGTGAGAACAGAGAACCTGTTTGTGCCACTGCAGTGACTCAGAAGTGGCTGGGGCTGTTCCATTGCCTGTTTGCAGAGCGATGGTGGGAGACAGACCTTGTGTGCACCAAGCTACAGCTTTGCAAAGCCCATCGTGTCCGTATATAGACTGGCAGAGCAGTTTTAGGCTAAGCCCTAGGAAGTAATCAATTTTTTTCAGGAGATTTTCAATTAAAAAAAAAACTATCATGGGAGAATTCGTGAATAGAAATGGGTCCAGAAAACTATTTCTGCTGCCTGATGCTCAGTCATCTGCCGTCGTATTTCTAACAGGAGCTTTTAGAGGTTTGTCCCTTTCTCTAAGAAAAATTCTGACTCCTCGCACCCTGAGGTTGCATGTCCTTGAATTTTCCCAAAGTAATATCCTGTGGCTTCGCCAATAATTTTTTTTGGCCACTTCAAATTCACTGCTTCACTTGTTCTAGTCAAGGGGTTTCTGTGCAAACTCTCATGCAAGCCTCAACCTTTAGTAAGCAACAGTAGCACCCTTGGCGCTGGATGTATTTAATAAGGAAGCCTCCTTTTGTGTGAAGGGATGCACAATGACATATGAAGTTTAGCCCTTCTAAGAAAGCTTTCTCATTCTCTTCCTCTGAGCTCTAGAATGTGCCATTTATCTGAACGTGTCTAGAAGCTATCAGATGCTTGAGGATGAGAGAGTTCATTTCGCTGAGTTCTGTGATTGAAACTCTTGGAAAGTTTCAGCTGTTGCAGAAAATGAAGCAAATGGTGGCGGACAACTATGACTTTTTTTTTCCCCTTCTGGGACACAAAGCAAGAATTTTGTTTGGTACATTGAGATTTTGTTTTAAACAGGGATTGCATCTAAGGGGAAATTAAATTCCTGCTCCAATCTTAATGTCAAATTAAAACATGTAATGTTTATTCCTTAAGAGTACCTTGACAGAGTAGAACCTCCACCATCACATGCCAGATTAAATATGTAGATATGCCTATCTGCCAGGGACAGTGATTTAGCAAACTAATCTTCAACTGCAGAAACCACAGCCTCCGGCTCTTGCCCTTTGGGGCCAAATCCAGTGAAAAGAAAAAGGCCAATGTCACATTTCCCTGCCAGCAAAGTTCCTGACCACCCAGAAGTCTATTCAGCCCAAAGAGAAGCAAGCAGTTTTTTATGCAGCTTCGATAACATCTCCTCCCAACCCTATTTAGACACAAACTAGGCCTGTACAGGCAATGAACGGACTCTATGGGGGTTGTTGTTCTGCATTTTAGAATCATGGTAAGAGGTCTCACAACATTGCCCATGGTGACAGGCCTTACAGAAACCCATAAGAGGCAACACCCATCCTGAGGAGCACCAGAGCCTAGAGAGAGGAAAAGAGAAGCTCATCTCAGTGGGGAAACATGCCCAGGATGACTCAGCCCAGCAGTCAAAGGCCAGAAGAGCAGACAGATCAGAGAATCACAGAATCATTTAGTTTCAAAAACTCCTTTAATATCATAGAGTCCAACCATGAACCTAACACTGACAAGCCCATTGCTAAATCATCTCTCATTCCGGTGATCCTCGTGTGCTTTTTACAATTTTTCCTGGATCCATTTGTCTGTGACCATCTACAAAAAACACTGCGATGGACATGATAGGGGCAAGGTAAAGTGAAGCTGTGTTTTCTCTGGTTTTCTCTAGCAGGCCTCTTCTCCTACACATTATATGGGTGTTTATTGGATTTTCTAGTCTAGACCTGGTTTAAAGCTTAAACACAAGGAACAGCAGCTCTCACCCTGGCAGAAGGGGGTACTCCAGCAGACAGTCTTGCTTCAACTTCCCTCTCCAAACCAGGCAGATTGGAGATTTTAACATGGGCCTTCCTCAGTGATTTCTGAACCACAGGGCTGCTGCCTACTCAGCTTTAAGTTTCAGCATTTCCAGTTGGAGCTGCTCCACTCTGTGCCAAATAATTAGGTGTGAATAAATCCAGTTTGGTCACTCTCATGAAGCTTAAGAGGGAATAGGGCTAGGGAAGGGTTTTCATAAAGACAGTCATGATCTACATATCATGTCATAAGGGGAAACTACAAATTTCCTCCACACAGAAAGGAGGAACTGAAGTGGAAAGTGCAAACCCTGGACAACCTGTCTTGGTCTAACCACAGAGTGAAACAGAAACAAACACAATTAAAGGAGGAAGCGACACGACCAGCAGAGTGTCACATCAGCACAGCTGCTCTGGAAACCTCCTCGCCCAGGTCTGCCTGTCTGTGGGTGGGAGAAGACTAAACAAGGCAATGAAGAGTGAAAATGGCTCCTCACTCTGCTTGTCCTCAGCTTAGCAGGATTTCTGAAAAATTCCTTGTATGCTCTGGATGGACACATCTATTGGCACCCATTACCTTGCTCGGTGAAAACTCTCACATGTTTGAGATCTGAGCAAATTTCTCAGGGATGCAGAGCAAATTAAATGATATAGGGAGGGCCTTGGCGAGGGGAAAATGTAGCTGCTTGAAAGTCACTCCCTCACACACAGCAGTTTAACATAATCTGGCTCCTTGAAGATCTGTGTCTTGTGGTTGATTTCAAACTCCCGGGGAAGCTTTTCCTGTGGTTGGGACATTCATAAAGTCTCTTTCTTATGTGGGTGTTCCAGCAGTTAATACCATCTGCAATCATGTTGCAGACATTGCTTGTACTGAGGCACACATTTTGCCTTTTTTTCTTTTATTTTATAAGGACTCTAATTTTCACATGACTGATGGAATTTAATAACATCTCGGAAGTTTCCCCCTCTGAAAAATGTGCCTAAAAATGACCTAAGGATTCAAACACTGAGAGGTTCAAGCCAGGCAGCCAACATGATTGCATAAGACTTGCTTCCTTAGAAAAGCCATGCTAGAAAACAATGAAATTCAAAGTAGCTGCTTTTCTGTTCTCTTAATTCTCTAATTCTAACAAACTAGTCTGCCAGTAGGACTGGAAAATTTTCCATTCACAGAAGTCACACAGCCTGTGTCTGTAAGGGCCTGGAGATCCAAGGCCTCTGCCTAAATTTATGGGCGCCCTGTCCTCTACAGAGGTGTGGAAATCAACCCTGTGTTTAGCAAAATCTTCCCTTGCTTGCCTGTATCTTTTGATGCAAATAAGTAAAGAAAATTCTATTTTCACAGCCCAGTTGAAAAACAGATACAAGTCTGTGCAAAACTGAACAGACTTCTCTTCAAAATACCTTCTTCTCAAGACAAAAATTAAATTAAAAAGCAAGGAAAATGTTGATTGGTGGTGTTCATCAACCTGTATAGCTGGGGTGAGCAAAACCACCACATTTACAGACTGGTACTGTTGTAAAAAAGAGGAGGATGACAAGGCAAGGGAAAGGATCATGTTCCATATCCACCATATAAAATCCAAGGACACGCTTCCTCTGAAGAAGCTCAGATAAATGCCACAGAAGCACCTGGAAGAGTGGGACTGTGTTGATTTCTCAGGGGACCAGCAGTCCAGGGCTGGACAGCCTGGCTGGTATTTCCCATACCACCTACAGCCTTATCATCCTCAGGGCTGTCCCTCTGAGTCAGGTGAGATGCACATGTGCTGCTGGCATGAGGGACATGGCTGCAACTCCAGAACAGTCCAAGCTGGCAGATAATGCCAGCCTCTCTCCCTGGGGGCTGGGAGCACAGACATTTGGGAGGAGGAGGCAGAAGAGGAGGAGGAGGAAAGTGGTGTCAGTGACATGTCTCACACCACGTGTTGCAGCAACCACAGCAGCTGAGAAGACTCCCGTGCCAGGAAACTGGATTGCAGATAACTGAGAAAAGTTTCTCCCATGTCCTGTGGGTCCATAAACTTGCATGAGGGTGAGCTATCTGCCCGGGAGCGTGTCTTGTCCCTTGACCAAACCTGGATTAATAGCCCATCATTTCCAACAGTACCCAGCTTTGCATTAAGGAGCAACTTGTGGCTTGAAAAGTGCATCTGTCATCCTATATATAAAGAACAGACACAGCACAAGCTGCATCATGTCTAACTGGAAGACAATCATAGCTTCTATAGATTTATTGTTGACTGTGAACACACTCACATGAAAATACTTCTTTAAAAGTCTGAATGCAGGACATGTTTTCTCCGTCTGTGTTCTTAAACTGATAAAATACATCTGCTCTGAAGAGCTATTACAGCTTATCAGAGAAACTTGGATCTAATTTATTGCCAGCAAAAAGCTTTCTTAAAGCCTCTTTCTTTTTCAGATGCTCTACCATAAAACATGATAATTCACATTAAGAATGCATTTAAACACTGCTGAAAAGACAAGTTGTCCTGAATAAAAGGTAGCATTCAGGGTGATGGTTAGGATAAAACATAGCCAAGATTGGAAATACAAGCTTTAGTGATTTGGAATGCATCAAGTCTTGCCTAATGACCCTTATGTAGCCAAAATGGCCTAGAGCCTGCTGAAAACCGTTGCTCCTTAAATAAGCTTCCTTTCGAGTCCTCAAAATCACCTGCCAGATGTTTGAGAAGCCCAGATCCTTTGCTTTCACCCATAACACTCTCTTTACCCTTTTTTTTGTCGTTTTTGGAGTGCACCCATCAGAGACAGGCAAAACTTACTGCTCCTCAGAGGTTTTAAAATCAAATTAGATCAAATCAAAACGGAGGAGTGTGCAATACCAAATATATATTTGCTGCCTGTGGCCATAAGCTGAGGACAGGCACACTGATGGACAATCTGAGCCCTCCTCTTCCCCAGGATCAAGCAGAGATCGCTGTGCCTTCTGGGGGGGGTAAAGGGGAAGAGCTTACAGAAGGAGCCTGAAGGGTCAGTAGGTTCTGCCTGAAGCAGTCCTGCTTGTGAGAGGTCCCTACCAACCAGAGGATGCTCCCACAGCCCACAGGTGTTCCACAATGCTCACCCAAGTTCCTCCTCATTCTTCCCAGATTTTTGTACCTTTGTCATGCATTCTGCACCCAGCCCTTGGCTCTTTTGCTCTCCTTCCTCCTCCTTCCTTGATAGTGGGGTGAGCACAGAGGAGGTCCTGGGGAAAGGTGATGTAAACACACCGCTTGCATTCCCGAGCAGCACATGCTTCTGTAAGCAAACGGTGTCCTGGAAGCTGTGCTCCTTTTGCTCCTGCACCAAGGATGTTCTCCCGATTCAGCACGTTTCTGTAGTGGCTCTGCTGGATTTGAACAGGGAGGGTTGCAGTTGCCTGCTGGTGCTTGTTCACCTTTCCAGGTCTCCTCCTTGGCTCCTATCTCAGTGGACATGTCATGAGTGTGAAGACAGCCCATGGCATTAAGGGGTAGAAAATCCCTTTTCCCAAAGAGAGAGGCTGAGAGTAAATAGAGTAATGGCTAGTGTCTATGCTGTGGCATCAGGACAGATCCAGCCTTCTTGATGATCTCAGGGATTTCCAGGCAGCTGGCAGATATTTTGCACCCCTGTCTTAGACACTGTTCCTTGCTTGCATATGGAACCGAACCACTTCATTTGGTGAATGAATGATGGTTCACTTCCACACGCATCAGGAAACAAGTGGTGCTGAGGTGTTGCCCCTGTTCCTGTCCAAAGCTCCCCTATCGAAGGCTCAGTGTGTGGTGGGGCAGGGCGACCCATTGTGCATGAGATAAGGTACTCACCTGGTGGCTGAGGAGATGCTGGGCAGTCACATCCTCACTACAAGGTCTACTCTCTGAGAATTCCGCAACCTCCCTCCCTCCCTAGCACCCATCTGCTCAGCGAAGCAACCACCCTGCTCTGGCCACTCTGAGAGCTGGTAGGGCAGGAATACTGGGCTTGGCCACACTTTTAAGTTTGTTTCCACCTCTGTGTTAGCCCCATGAGGTGCCCCCTAACAGCTGCTGTTTGAGCATTGCTTTCTGAATGCACTGGAAACACCGCGTTGCTCCAATGCTCCTGTTCAGTGCCACTGGCAGATGCACTTCTGTGCAAGATCATTCTGCTAACATTGGTGCTTTCCTGAGCGTCACCAGCAAAGCACAGCTGCACACAAGCAAGGAGGTGCAGAAGGCAAATGAATGTTTCAGGTTAAAAGTGCAACATCATAGATTAGCAGAAAGAAGGAAAAGAAACCCCAAACCACCACATAGGTAACTCTGCACCCTCAAAAGGATCAAGTTCACTGGCATATTTAAAAGTCTGAAAGTTAACAATGACCTTGCATTACTGCTTGAACAGCTTGGCCTGATCTTCCTCTCTCTGAGCAGAACTCAGACTCTCCTGGAGACATCTCTGCAGCCACGGGTAAATCCTGCATTTTTGGCAGTACTTAAGCATTACTGGGAATCCCTTTTAATGCACTCAGCTATCCATATAAAAACACCATCAAAGACTCCAGTGCCAAGCACGTAGCAAAAGCTGTGGACATCCACGTTAGATGCTTTGGAAATGCCACCATGGAACATTCTCCTCCAGGTACTGACTCCAGCTATTTGCTTGCCATTAGAAAAGGGCCTGCTCAGTCCAATACCCACAAATTAAGAGTGCTGTGCAGTAATATAGCATTGTTCACTTTATTTTCTCAAAGAAAAAAAAAAAAAAATCAGATTTCATTGCTTCGTGTGTTAGTGTTGTTTAAATGAAAGACTTCGCCTCAAATTTTCCTGCACACATTTTCTGTCTTATTTTTGCTATGCTTCCAAATAACAGACATTCACTTGGGAAACACAAGAAAAAGGAAACTGTTGAAAAGCTATTGATCCACCAGGTGGAAAACTCTACATTTCATTTTCATTCCCAGGGCTTTTTTTTTTTTTCCCAGCTTGGGAAACAACACATTACCGGTTCAGTAAAATTCTGGAATCATAAAATTGTTTTATAACAAGAATAATCGCAAAGATAATTTGTTCTCTGAATTTGTTTTGAAGCCTGCCCATCTATTGTATGCCATGCTTATATGTGTAAGTCAGTTGTGAATACAGTTTTGAGTCTTGTTCACAATGCTGATTACAACCAGAAAAGAAAAAAAAACTTCTAGCAATGCTGACATTTGTCTCTATGGAAAAAGCATCTCCAAATGACTGCTGATGTGCCATGGAAGATGCCAAATTACAGTACCTCCCTTTCCATTAGTCATTCCACAACATTGTTCCCTGTTGCTACATCTCACACTTCCCCAGCAAAAAAGCAAAGATGCCACCAGACTCCCCACTATCCTTAAGAGACAGATTGAAAACATTTCCTGGGTTTTTGTTCGTCTTTTAGGAAGAAGAGAAATGGGCCATGCATAGGGTTAGAGAAGAGTTTGAGATGCTGCTGTTTTAAATTTCCACAAAAATACTCATTTACAGAACCGTGAGAACCAAAAATGCACTGCTTAGTGGGGTTTGAACTTTTCATGCATGCTTCAGATATTTTCTCCAACTAGTTCTCAGCTTATTGTGTCACTTCTTTCCAAAATAAAGTGCCTGTCCTGCACTGTCTTTAGCAAAACCTATTCTAATGTCCCCTGGGCCTTCAGCAAACACAGAAGCAGCAGCAGGTACTCATTAATCACCTACCTCAGCCATTGCTATTGTCACACCTAAGGAGGTTGACACCACATACTTCTCTAACTTAATGAACACTGTGTGCACTGCAAGGGTCAGAGAAACTCTAGACAGACAGCACCTGATCTTGAAAAAGAGGTTTTTTTAAAAAAAAAAAGTCAAAATCCTGTTCTTCCTGTATTTGACTCAGAGTGGGTGAAGTTGTAGAGAAAGAACAGCTTTTAAAGGCACAAAGTGGATTCTGGCACGTTTTATCCTTTTGTGTTCCAAGCTTTGGGTTGGAAAAGGCTGCATTGAGGGTGGGGTTTTTTGTTAGTTTAGTTGTGCTGCTAGACATATATTCAATCTTTTTTCCTGATATTCCTGTTATGAGAAGTCACAGCCAGAGTTAGGGAGACATTTATCAATAAAGAAAGCACACACACAATTACTACAGCATGGTCTAAAATAAAGGGAGTTCACTTTTCATTACCCTGAGGCATTGAAAAGGCTTTGCCGTTCTTATTATTCCCTCTCTCTTTCCAATGCTAAGTTATTGGAAACTGGCACCCATCCTTTCCCCATGATGATGTGGGAAGTTTGCAAGCTTTAAGTGAAAACTCTGGAGGTGGTTCCCATCAGCCTGGTTGGGGTGAGAAGGGACCTGTGGGGACCATCTGCTCAAACTCCCCTGCTCAAGTGGGGTCACCCAGAGATGGTTGCCCAGAACCATGTCCAGAAGGCTTTTGAGTATCTCTAAAGACGGATATCGATGCACTTAGAAACATTTGTTTACCTTATATAAATGCACAGAAGTGCCTTATTTTACCCAAACCATCCTTCCACAAGAAAAAATTCCCATAGGTCATGGATAGGTTCCCCATGTAAGGGAAAATGAAGCAAGCCTGAAGATACTGCATGGACAGGGTGGTCATTAATTTCTCCCATTAAACCAATCAATCCTTTCACTTCTTATGGGAGAAAAAAAACAAACCCACTTGCTCTTTTCTCTGTGTTTTATCTTTTTTGCCTCTCCACACACCCACATTTTGCCTGTGGCACTGGGCTGTTGAAGGGAATTACCGAAACGGAGGGAGCCCTTTACTAAGATGTCCAATAACCACACAGACAACTTTCTAACCATCTTATCCCATCACGAGGGGCAGTAGGGGTGACACGTCTGGAAATTTTACATTGGTCGGACGGGTGGTTTTGAGGACAAAGGAGTGACCAAGCAAGTTTCAGTTCAGCCACCTTGCTGCTCTTTCCCTGGGGAAATACAACCTCATGTAAGAATGAAGAAGTGGTTAAATATGGGGTTACCTAACCAGATCTCTCACCAGTCTTCCACACTTGGGGATTCCTTCAGCCACCAGTACATACATTTTTTGATAACATACACTAGTGCAGTTCTGCATATTCTTGGTAACCTTAGGACTGTTTTTTGGGAGTGACGGTGGGGTTTTGGTGTGGGCTTTGTTGTTGTTGGGGTTTTTTTTCTCTGCCTGGGCTTTTTGTTTCTTTGTTTGTTTTGGAGGTTTTTTTGGTTGGTTTTTTGAATTGAAGCTTGCTAAATTGTGGACTTTATTGAAGTGTGGTGGTAACAAGCTTTTCAAACAATTGTCCCTTATTTAGGAAACTTTTTTCACCATTTGCACAACAAAGTACTCTTTGGAAGCTAGCACAGATTCCCCAGAACTTTCCAGTTTTCCTGTTAGGTGTAGTAATATCCCTGTTCCAGCATGAGTGGAAATAATTAGGAGCCATTTCTCTGGGCTTCAGCAGGCTGAGAATGAAGCCTCCAATTTGCTCTCTGAGACTTTTTGTAAAAGCTCACCACAATGAATTGCCCTGAAGTGTGAGTCTTACTCAAGAAGGTATCTGGGCAGCAGGGGACTGAAATGATGAGGGTTTTTTTAAAGACTGAGGCCTCCTTCCCTTATCACTAGCAGGGAGATTTATAGTACAGTTTCACTGTAGTGATTGCACTTTTTAAACAATCTTGTCTGGTATTAAGGTTTGCTTATCCCAATTGCTACCATACTTAATTCTTCATTAGAAGGATGGTGTGACTTCAGCAGCCCAAATAAATGGGCTAATAATTAACATTCTTGCCTAGACTAAGAATTGAAAATATCGTAATAATGAAGAAAAAAAATCAGCATGATCCATTTGGCTTGTGTCAGCTTCCATTTTTCGTTTGCCATGTATCTCAGCTTTGATAATCAAGTTGATTTCATTTTTATTTACGGTAAAGTTTCATTGGTGGATTCAATTGCAAAGGCTGAAGTAGGGAGGGGACAGCATCCTGTATCAAAATCAGCTGTTCACATTGGAATTTACAAAAAAAGAGAGAGAGAGAAACATCTTCTGCATCTCTTTGCCTATCATTTCCTAATTTGTGGCAAATCACAGAACACATTCCTACGGATGCAGATAACGACAGCATCAGAAGATTGTTCTGGAGGTCACAGGAAGTCAGTGGCAATCCCAGCATCAGAAGACCCAGGGTTTCCCTACAAAGATATATCTAGTGTTTTTAGTATTTGGCCATAACAAGGTGACATTTAATTTGACAAAACTGCTTCAAAATCAATGTTTTGGAAAAGATATTGCATATGTTTCCATTCCTACCATATACATTTGATTGCTATGTCAGGTTTTTTTTCAGGCTTTTTCCACAAACACAAATTCTGCCAAAATATGAAATTCTCAATTAACTGTGCAGTCTATTCTGTAAGCAGAGTTCAAATCACAGGATTACTCTTGTCCTTAACTCTACAAAATGCATTAGAAAATCTGAATTATGCTGTTTCAAACTAGCTCATACCCTAGAGATGGGCTTGAGCTGTGATACATTGATATCACCTATAAAATATCCCTCCTGCATGATGCTACCCAGCCGAGGGGGTACACGACAGCCACACTCAGATGCACAGTAAAGCCAGGAGGGAATCACAGTAAGGCACGGGCACAGGATTTGCCTGCCTGTACTGGCTACAGATGCTATCTACAAGCAAACCTCAGGGGTGCCAAAATGCTTCACTCCAAGGCCAGGACATCCCAGGAAGCAGTCAGCCAGACACCAGTAAATATCTCATTTACACAAGGCAGTGAGAGCACCTCAGCCACACTTTAAAGAACACGCCTCTTAACCCAGCTCACCCAGGCCTGGTGTAGCACCGTACTGTTCGCATCTTTTTCCTGAGGTCAACAAAGAAGCTGTGGGTGCCCCATCCATACTCTCCTCCAAGTATCAAGTCCAGAATGGATGGGGTTTTGAGCAATCTGGTCTCTTGGAAGGTGTCCCTGACTGTGACAGGGGGTTGAACTTAGGTTATCTTTAAGGTCCCTATCCAACATAAACTATTCTGTGATTCTATGTCTTACACAGTGTTTTCATATTTATTCTTGCTCTATCTTTCACTACATGATTTAGCTTCCCATGTCATTGAAGTCCTGCATTTTACTGTCTCTCACCTACCAGCTCACTTTAATTTCTTTAATCAGGCTATTGTTTTTCTCTGATTCGGCAAGCCAGTTTCTAATTGCTAGTTCCACTTGATTAACCATCAGCTTCATGCAGTTAAGGCTGTTTGTTTTATTCCTGCAATTTCAAGATGCCAGTGACATTTTTACTATCTCTGTCTACCTGCCCAGGCTGCAGTTGGCAGCAATGTGAGAAGGAGATGCAGGCCACAAGCAGACCAAAGAGTCTGTGGCTACACAGCTCCAAGGAAGCAGCTCTGCAATGTAGCAGCAGAGAGCAGCTCCCAGTATCTTCACTTAGAAGGGAGCTGGCTCCCCCATAAATGTTACCCAGCAAAAACTCAGTTGCACATCAATGTCTATTGATGAAAAATTAAAACCTAAAGATCTTGGAATCAAACTCAAAAATTAATTAACTATTCATAGGGAATTATGTAGCGTATTCCTTCACCTCTCTCTTCCTCTGTGTGCATTTTGTTCACCAGCATTTCCTAACTTTTAGACATGTGTCGTCTGACATAATTCATCAAATAACTTAATCTACATGACAAAAATTATGCACATAATTTGTGAGCAGACTCCACAAACATTTAATATTCAAAATTCAAGCTGTGGTGATTAGTCTTGATTGAACACACAAATCAGCCAGTGTCTTACTGTATTTGAATGATTAACTCCATAGTTTTGGGGAAAAAAACTCCACACTTATGATTATGATGAATTCAGAATCTGCTTTTTTGGGACTACTCTGATATTTGCTTGTGATTTTACCACCCCTCCCTTTTAATTTTATAGCTCTCTCACCATTAAATGCATTTGGAGATAGTAAACAGAAAAGGAGGATGTATTCCAGAAAGGTATTCCAGGATGCATTCTGGTAGAAATTTGGAATTGACTTTTACAAAAGCTTTCTGCAACTCTTGCTCTGACCTCTGACTTTTCAGGAAAATAATGAATTCATTCTGATGAACAGTGTGCAGTTTGATGATACCAAATGAAAAGTGCTTTAGAATATTTTTCTTCCCCCTAGTCCATCTTTCTTTCCTAGGATCAGATCAGTGGACGTGAAAGACCGTAATCTGTGTGTCTTCCATTTAACTTTTTTCAGAGGAACATCTTGAAAGTTTCCTTTCTCCTTCTTAAGATGAAAAGTTCTTTTGAACTCCATTGGCACTTCAGTGCCAGCAATGAGATCAAAATGAAGGGTTTCTTATTTCTCCCCCTCAGTGAACACCTGGAAGAACACCAGAGGCTCTCTGGTATTTTGAATATTTGCCATATTTCTCCTGGTAGCAGATGTTCTCTTCATCCTTGGACACTGCTGTCCTGTACTACACTTAGAAGCCCAGAGTCAAGGAAGAATGCTCTAGACCAAAAAAAATCAATTACTAGGATGCAAACATCAATATAAATACCGTGTTACCAGCCTCATTTGTAATCAGTTTTATTATATTGTTACAGAAAAATGCACAATTCACCCCCATGTGGGAGATGACTGAGGCAATAAGTAAATAGTAAAGCAAAACTATCATGGGAAGAGCACAAGTTCCCCTTGAAAACAGCCTTAGAGCAAAATCAGAGAAGCACAAAATCCTGCCAAGACTTCAAGTTTTGCTGACATTTTGTTTTGGAAATAACATCAAAAAGTAAGTGTTGTCAATACCAAAAAGGAATCTGATAGCAGTATTTACAGTTTCAGTGTGTTAAAATAAAGTTGTTTAACTTAATTCCAAAGCCCCCTTTGCTTCAGATTTCAGTCAATCAGGTACCATGACTTAATACCTAAATTCTCAAGAAAAAGAGTGGGATGGAAATGCTCCACTTACACTGAAGTATGCTGGGAGGAAGATTTGAGTTAAGTTTTATCATTGTAAATACTTTGGGCAAGAATGGTGCAATTTGGGGATGTTAGTTCTAATTAACATAAAATCACACCTGGGAAAAAAAAATCAGAAGGGATAGTGAAAGAGAAACCCAATCCTGCACCCAGCTCCTGGTGTGGCAGTGACGGGAGAGTTGTCCAGATGCTGCACAACCTCCTTCCTTTGCCTGGCAGGGAAGATCTAGGGATCTTTTGTGGTTTGCAGCTTCTACGCAAGAGGGAAGGAGGTGCTGGACTTCCTACTGCCAGCAATGGAGAAACCACGGGGCAGGGACTTCTGCAATGGAAACCTCAAGAGAGCAAAAAGAATAGCAAGAAGTTTGGTGGGTGTGTGGGAAAGGGAAGAGCAAACAGGGCAGCTGCTTCTGGGTATAGGGCAAAGGTATTTTACCGAGGTTTCTGCGGGAGGGATTTTCCCAGCAGCTATTTATTGCCATTTCTGACTTAAAAAGACAGAGCTTGGGGAAATACAGCACAGGGGTAGATGATACTGAGAAATACCCATCTCTCCATCTCCCATTTCTTCTTTAGATGAGGAAACCAACTGAAGCCTACTTCTGCTCCTCCAAGCAGCTGCATCACAAACATACACTGGCTTTATGTGCATATTTATTTTTATGCACCTTTTCACATGCCCAGGAGGAAGACTAGGCCACGGGGAATGATTCCATTTAGAGAGACAGAAAGCCTAGATTTGTTTCCTGGGAAGAGCAAGGTGAGGCCAGACAAGGTGTAAATTGGAGGAGCTATGCCTGTTTATGCTTCAGGGTATTTTTGGCAGAAGGGGAATCCCCGTTTCAAAGTGAGCCTTGTCCTACAAATAGGAGCTATCTTATGACAAGGAGCTCATCTCACAGGTGCTTGTAGGGAAGTAAGAGTCACAGCACCCCTCAAGAAAGAGATGCCTCCAAAGACCAGAGAGGTGGGAGAAGAAGGAGTTCTGCTCCATCTTGAGGTTTCCTACCAAACACAGCAAGACTGGGCATGGATGAGACCCTGTGCTGCCACCATCCTGCTGAATTAAAGGATGGTACCCAGCAGTGTTGCTGCAACATCCTTTTGGGATGCTAAAACCCACACCAGCAACTTTTCACCTCCTTCAGGGAGATAGGACTGTGCTCTGGCCAAGGATGGGGGTGCTCTTTCCCACGCCAAAGCCAGACCCTTCCTCCCAGAATGGAGAAATTTCAAAAACCGAGCGACCAGATGGCAAAGCTCAAATGTCATGTTAGCCTATTTCAGATAAAAACCCACAACCCAAGACAAGACTGGCAGAGCAGAGGGAGCACAGCACATGAGCACACACGCCTACTCACCAAAACACAGCTGGCTGGGGTTATTTTTAGAGCCGATTTGACAGGGTCCCTTTAAATTTCGCTGGCTTTTGTCAGTTTGTATCACAGAGCTAACGTTGTTTAAACAGAACACATTATTTTTGGCCCACGAATCACAGGACCCGCTCAGCAGCCTTTTCATGCAAACCACTGAGAGGCCTCTGTTTTTCTCTGCACCGGATTATTGCGAAAAAAACCCTTAATCACCAGGTACGGCGATTGGCTTCAAAGATTTGCAAATTAGGAGTAAGCTATCAAATAGCTTCCTAGGGGCTGTAAACCACACAAATCCCATTGCCATTAATGAGGGCTTATGCCACTAAATAATAACCTTCTGTACATGCACACACACATATATACACACACACACACGCAGAGTGTAGAGCATGCCTGCTCGGTTTACTCCTGTAGGAGACACATGGGATTTCCCCGATGTAACATCCTTGCTAAACCTAACTGGCAGGCAAGCAGGGAGATCTCCCAGGGACCCTTCACTGATCCCTGTGGGAGCCAGCGCCCTGGGAGCAGCGATGGTAATTGCTCAACTGTGGTTTTGAGGGAGATGCTGGCAGAGGAGCTGTGGGAGTGTTACGAGGGAGGGTGAAGCACCAGGGGACTTTTAAGTATTGCAGGAATAGGAAAAAAAAAATTGCAAAGAAAAAAAAAAGCAAGGGAAGTTTGTTTTTCAGCTGTATTCCCAAAGACCTTTGTAAATACGTGTGCCTCGTGCCTAACCACTGTCAGTGGTGACAGGGATCTTCCTGGCTCCTCTGCGGCGGGAGGAGGAACATCCCCATCCCTGAGCTCAGCGCCTACGTAGGCTCGTGGTTCCCCAGTCGCACTGGGCTGCGGGCAGCCCTCCTGCAGCCCTGGAGCACCAGCAGCACCCTGAGTCACAGGCTGCTGGGGCTGGGCGCCTCGGCCAGCAGACCGCAGCCTGCGCAATGCTTGGGGAAAGCAAAACAAAAACAAGCCACACGCTCCCACCCGAGGATGGCTTTGAAACGATTTGCAGCTGTTGTACAAAACTGTGACCTTTCAGCTGCATCAGCCGCTTCTCAGCGCCGAGGGGACGGGAGGGCAGGGGAAAAGCAAAGCCCTGAGGAGGGCACAGCTCTGGGAAACCCAGTCCTCCCGCTGAGCCATCCCAGTGGTTACTGGTTTTCCTCCGCTTGTGCACATTCAAACTCACTCTTTTAGAATGGCAGGATTATCCAAATCATGACATATGTGTGAAAATGAAAGGAATGCGAGTGTTTGGGTTTTTTTAAACTCAGATCTGGAGATTCTCTTCTGCTCAAAAAAAAAAAAAA
>VZRN01006242.1:57147-120569 GCA_013397935.1 Dasyornis broadbenti
AAAAAAAAAAAAAAATAGAGAAGGAAAAGCAAAAAACCACATAGCTTCCATGTCCCAGATTGAAACAAAAGGATGCAGCGTTCGCTCTTTTGCACTGGGGATTTCCAGGATCTTCCTTCCTCCTCAAGGAGCTGCCCCTCAGCACTGCCGGTCTGCCCGGCATAGCTGGAGCCTGTGTCAGGCAGGGCCCCGGGCAAAGGGCAGGCACCAGTGGGCGGTCTCCAAAATAAACTCAGCTGCGGCCACATTTTCTCCTCACCGCCCTTTCTGAGACAAGTCAGGAGCCTTGCCCAACCCTGTCTAGTCCCATTTTTCTTAACCGAGGCAAACGCTACTGCAGTTTGTCCACAAGGGGTAAAGAGAAGGCGGTGGGGAGGGATGGAGCAGAGCCTGAAAAAGCAAGGAGGCTGTGAGGGAAAAGAAGCAGGATTAAAACATCAGCAATCATTCCTAGGATAAAAATGGTAACTCCTGAGAAAAGATGGCTTAGAGAGTCTCCAGGCAGATGAAAAGTCTCAAAGCTTCCTGTTTCTTTATTAAAAAAAAAAAAAAAAGAAAGAAAAAGAAAAAGAAAAGAAAGCAGAAGGAGAAGCCCCACCTAATGCTCTCCATTTTAAAGACCACTTTCCCAGTATAGCAGCAGCAGTCATTGCCTTCACTGGCTGCACAGCCCTGTGGAGCAGGCACTTAACACTACGCCCCAGCACCATGTCCAAGCACAACTCCTCATCCATTTCAAGCATCCCAAATTCAGCCATTCCAGAAGTGCCTAGAAGGTACCTGTGGCGGGAAGCTCAGGACAGGGTGGCCTAGGTTGCAGATGAGGCACTGGCCCTATCACACACAGGTCACATCACCTTTCTGCACTGTCCCTGCAACAGTGAGCAAAACAAATGCATTCAAGTCTCAGGGGAAAGTCTGTGACAAGCACTGGGCAAGGGTTCAAAGCAACAGTAAAAAGAGGCGTGTGAGCACAAGGTTGGAAGGTTGGTTCTTTTCCCCTAGCAAACGTTTCCATTTTGTTCACCCTCTGATGACACTGTCTCCTTTGTGCAGTGATCTTGGAATCTTGGCCCTCTTCAGAATCTTCTTTGCAAGACATATCATCATCTGGGATTTGTGGATAACTTATCCACTTAAAAAAACCCCATATTACATACAATTACTGCTGTAGCTTAATAGGAATTATATTCTCTCCAAAATAAACACTCCGGGCCAGTGAGCTTCAAGTGACTTTCAAACAAGGTTTACCAAAACAGAAACAAAAGTGAAAAATGATGCCTACTTTCTGTATCCCTACCTCCCAAATAAAACAGTTTTGTCCTCAGTGGAAGGTTCCACCAGAAACAGAGGAAAGATAGGATTACATGGAGTCTCCCACAATGTGGGGAAAGGGGGGTGGAGGGGGGAGGGTGTGCTATTAAGAGAGAGGAAAAGACTGATTATTATCTGCTGTTTCTTCTCAACACTTGAAAAACAAGGGAAATGAGTTAATTTTGCCATTGGGGACACACAGACCTCAGCAGGTTCCAGGGAGTAACATTGAGAGATCTTTCCATGAAGTCCTTGGGACCAAAAAAAAAAAAAGCAAGTGAGGGCAAAGGAATTAATACTTTAATGCAGACCAAGCATCCACACAAGAAGCTGCTAGGATCCCCTACTTTTGTGGGCAGGTCAGGTCCTGGTTTTGGGGACAAGGCTGATATGTGTATGCTTTGTCGTTTTCATTAACGCCTGAGAGCTACCAGTTACAGCTCCAGATCTTTAGCAGCACATGGGAAATCTACTGGATTTACTCAAACTACCAATTCTCCCTGCTTTGGGTGGGGGCTTAGCCATAGAGTAAGCAACCTACAGGTTACATGTGAGTTCTGAACTGAAGAGTGGTTATCAATCACCAGGGTCTCATACAGAAGTACAATACAGAGAGACACTTCCTTCCATCATAGCACTATTCTGACAGAAATGGAACAACCCATATAAGGCCATTCAGCACATCATCACATACCTGCAAATTATTTATTAAAATAAATACAGGGACCCTAGAAGATAGAATTCCCCTCCCTGCTTCACCAAACCTTAGAAGTACATCCTCCTTTAAGGAATCAATATCCAAATCTAACAAAGCCTCTCTGAAATGCTGCTTCTGACCTAACTACTTATGTGCACAGGTGATCCTCT
Organism: Dasyornis broadbenti; assembly: GCA_013397935.1. Taxonomy (NCBI): domain Eukaryota; kingdom Metazoa; phylum Chordata; class Aves; order Passeriformes; family Dasyornithidae; genus Dasyornis; species Dasyornis broadbenti. The sequence goes on from VZRN01006242.1 coordinate 59,329, forward strand.
ACATGCGAAAAGCAAAATACTTTGGAAAAAATTATGATCCAGCTTCCTGGAGATTGTTTTCTGTTTCCTCTTTCCATTCCTCTAGGCTGCTTTCCCTCTTGCCTTCCTATTTTCTTCCTGTAGTTCTCATAATAGTTTTGAATCCTTTCCTTCACCTTTTCTTGCCAGCCAAACTTCTCTCAGCAGCCTAAATGCAAATCTAACCATTGAGGCTCACTGAAAGTGGAGGTGCACTCAGTGAGACCAATTACACAGAACAGACAGCTTATCTCTTCACTGAAAAAAAGACACTTTTAGTAAATTTTTAAGAGTCCATGCATGTCCCTCAGAATTAGATGGCTTCCTTCAGATTTGCAACAGCAATCCTCAAACTCATCATTTAAAGATGCCCAGACCACTGGTCTATTGAGTCTGTTCAGAGCCCACTTAAATCTACCTTCTCCTACATGATTCCATATGTATTTCTGGCATTATTCCATATTTTCTATTACCTATTTAGAAAAAACACCAAAGACTAAACAGGATATCCATTTGCTGTTGACTGTATGTATTCAAAGTCCCAACATTGAAATGCAAGGCTTCTGTTGTAGACTTGAAAGAAGGACTTCTGTTCTTGGATCTTGTCTGCTTTTCCCCACTGTACAAGGCTTCCTAGCAAAATCTGTTATCTTCTCTCTCGTGTATGCTGAAGCCAGTACTGGAGTGGCTTCTGCAAGTCCTGCAAAGCCGTGAATTTTGTGGAGTCATTTGGAAGTCGCAAAAACTAGTTTTGTGGAAGAAATAGCTTTGGGGAAGCCTAGCTTTTTTTTTTTTCCTCTTTTTTTTTTTTTTTATTTATTTTCCNTTTTGGGAAGCCGAGCTTTTTTTTTTTTCCCTTTTTTTTTTTTTTTTTAATTATATTCCCCACAGATGACATTTTCACTAATCTATAGCAAAGTCCTCACATGCCCTGACTTCTGTGTTGTTGGGAAACAACTTCCTGTTCTCCTGTTTCATGTCATCTTTGCCATGGCTCAGATCTGCTCAGTATTTTACGCTTCAGTTTCACTGTGCTCAAGACCTCCTCTGGAACCGACTTCCAGCAGAGTGATGCAAAGCTGCACTAGTAAATCCCGCTGCCAGCTGTGGGTCCCAAATATGCAAGCTGTCTGGTAAAAAGAGCCCTTCTGGTCCTTTGTAGGACCTTTCCTAGTTGACTTTCGCTGTGCTCATGGAAACCATCTCCAGAATGATCCAGCTGTCACTGCTCCAGGATCATCGCCCTGTTTTGCCTGTGTGCACACATCCCATCAGGATGCGTTTCAGGCTCCACTGGAAGAACACTCAGGCATGGGGTAGGAGGGAAGTTGAATAGAAGGCCTCATCTGGGTAGCGAGGGGAGCAGGGCTGCAGAGAGCACCAGTTTCTACCTCCCACACAGTACAGATGCAGCCCAGGTGGCTCAGAGTTTTTATTATTGCACTGATGGAGAAGCTTGAAGGAATGTAGATTTGGACAGTCTGGAAGTCATTATCCCATGGTGCTGTCTTTAGAGTAGCTATTCTGCCTTGGACAAGCTCCCTGAAAATGTACACAGCCTAACTTTTATGCAATAATAAGTGAAATACAGCTTTACACAAAAATAGCAATTGCCAGGGTATATAGATTTGTCTTTGAGGGAAATATGTGTTTGCTGAATTACAAGAACTGTTGCGGAAAGCAAAGATGCTCTGCTCAAGGTTGTTACTAAATATCTGCAAAGAACCAGAAGCCCAACTTCATTCAGCACAGACCTTCATTGTGCTGTGCAGTCAGCAATATTCACACGTGATACTTGACCTTCCTGAACTGCATACTTTACAGCTCGATTTTTTTTTTTTTAAAGCAAAAATAAAAGCAAAAAAGACACTTCAAAGTATCCTCAGCATGTGCTGCAATCATATGCCACATCCTAGCTACAGCTAGCGGGATTGAACTAGACATTTTCAGCAGACAGTAGTTTGATCCAGTCACTGGGGTCTCAGCAAAGCCTTTCTTCTAGAAGAACATCAGTTTGCTTCAGCTCTCACACCAAGCTGGGTAGCAGATTACAAAGCTTATAACCTTTTACATGATGAGTGTATTTTTTTCCATTTTCCAGTCACATACAGAGCAAAACTTCTTTCCTCTTTGAGTGTCTTAAAACACATTAGATTTTGAGTTTGGAAATTTACATCCCAATGGAGAGGAGAACAAGACAAAGAAAAGGGTAGAAGAGCAAAATATGTGAAACTGGGAAGGCTCATCATTTTAATGTGGCAGCCTCAGTTCTTCCCATTGTTGTGTGAACTGCAAGTCCCTTCCTTTAACCAACTAGATTTGCCATTTGGTTATTCCTCAGTTGCCATTCTCCTCTGTTTTGCTCCTGGTTTCACCACGAAACAATAATGCCCCATTGCCCAGCACTGAGCCCACTCAGCTGACAGCACTACGTTTCATTTCAGCCAGGGTAGACCGAACCAGGTTCTTTTATTCCACAATGACTGCAGCATTTAGTTAGAAGAGCTGTGGCATTCTGGATTATTGTATGAGTACACCAGCAGACATGAGGAAAGACACACAGACTGTGCTGAGACATGGGTGTGAGAGCTTCTGCCACCCAAGCCAGTGGCACAACACCAAGCTAAAACCAGGGGCACAGGCAAGCTCCAGGCTCCCAGCATCAATGCAGCATCACCTACTTTCCCCTGTGCTTTCTCAATACGTGCTGGGCTAAACTCCAGGGATTAATTTACCACCCACTGTGCAGTTTTGCAGAGGAGGAAGGGATCAAAGACTAGTTCAACAACATGAAGTTGTCACTAATGACGCAGAGGCCGATATTTCCTTTTGGCAACCCGGAGTGCGGAGAGGGCTGGCGCTGGCACCTCCTGAGGTGACACCAGCACTGCTCTCCATGCCAGAGTGGCACCACTGGAAGGCAGCACTGCCCAGACCCGGATACATTTAGCTGCAAAAGAAGCTCCAGGCTTGGCATCCCAGGAAAATGCCAGCTCAGTTTGCATGAGGCTGGTGGTGATGGTACCCAGGGAAAGCCTCATCCAGATCTGGGGTACTTTTGATTATTTTTCAGCTCTAATCCTTTTCTCCCCCCATTTGTTTTCCTGCCTTGATCTAGACTAACACAGAAAGAAGTCGGACTCCCCCTCTCAGACACTTGCAGCATCACCACTCATAATCAGTGCATGTTAGCATGGGACAAAATCTGGGAAGAAAAAGGACTCTCTAAACTCCTAACTGTTCTTTGTTTTTTTTACCAGCTTCCATCTAATGTGTTGGAATCAGCACACCTGCACTGTTTGTCTAGAAACTCAAGTTTCTTTTTTTTCAGAGCAAGGGCAGTGATACCCTCCCTCTTTAAAGGATCTTGAAGAGCACAGGGAGAAAGCAGTACAGCACGCTGCCACTGAGTGCTACAATTAAACACCAGCAGAAAGCTCCTGAAGAAAACAAGCAGGCAGCTCTGTCCTGCACTCTGCAGATGAACTCAAGCTCACTGCCAAACACAAGCAGTTCTTTCGCTGTGTGAACAGTAAACAGTAGAATTAACTGATAACCAGCATCTTGAATTTGGCAAGAGCCTGCTTTTTTTCCACCCCCACTTTTAGGAAGCAAGAATGAATGAAAACTGCAAACCTTTGAGATGGAAGCTAACAGCAAACACTGCCTCCCTTCACCAGCTGATCCCAGAAACATAAAGGTGTACAAACCACCTATGTTTTCATTAAGCAGCTAAAGCACATGGCTGAGAAAGTTCAGATCCTGCAAACACATTTAGTGTTAATGAAGCACAGCACGATTTCAGAGGGCAGGGAGAAGGAGGCAGCACAAGAGTTTCGTACCAAATGGCCTTATTCCGACCTCAAATTCCTCACAAATACATCTGATTATCTGACCAGTAACCAAATGAAGTGTTGCAAAAACTGGAGGCATTTCTCCTCAGCACTGAAAATAGCTGTAAGGAAAGGAAATGTGCCAATGTGCATCATGTAATGGAACGGACAGTGGCAGAAGGAAACTTTAGGTGGATGAAAAAGTGGATTTTGTGGGGAATTATTTGTCTTTTTTTTTTTTCATCTCCCTCTTCCCCTCTCTCAAGTTCATTTCTACATAGAATAACTTCTGAAGGATAACATTTTGTTACAGGAGACAGACAGTCTTGTAAACAGCTATGGCAAAATGCTCTGTGAGAAGCCACCGCTAAACCAACCCAGTCCATGAAATTGTGATGTGCTAAATCAAGTAAAGAGGCCCTGTTGCAGATGCAAAGGTAACCCACAGCTGCCACAGGAAGCACAGGTCTCCCCATAGCCTCTCACTCCCCTGCAGAGGGCAAGCTGAAGCTGTGCTGCAAGGACAGCCTGCAAAGACAGAGAGAGGCTCAGAAGCAGATAGAAAGTGCTTGTACTGCCACCTCCACCACATGTAGCACTGCTAGAGCACAGGCATACTGCAGGGAGGTGCTGTGTGCCAGAACCTGGTCATGCCTGGCACAGGTCTTTGGGCAATGCACACCTCACCACAGCTCTTTGAGGAGGTAGGAAAAGCCACCCAGGGAGGAAGACCTGTGCAAATTAGGAGCTATAGTGAACATGGATGCATGTGACAGCTAAGAGGAAACTGGGGGAAGTGCATTGACCTTCTCACAAAGGCACTAGTATTAGGAAACATCTTTGTGTGGGGGTTGGTCCTGGTGACTGGGATACGAAGAAATGGACAGGAGGTAGCAGGCCACTTCAGGCTGGGGAAGCAGGGCAGGGCTTGCTCCTTCCCCATCCCATCTTCAACAAAGAGGCAAGAAAATTCAGAGAGAACTTCTCAGGGCAAAGGAGTAATGGGGGAAATTTTGCAGCTCTTCACAGTTGCAGGAGTACTCATACATTGCTAGTGAAGAACTACAGCCAAGACACCATTGGCATCACACACAGCTTCTGCTGCAGGATTTGGGTTTTTGTTTGAGAAGGGGCAGATGAAGAGCAGCATTGACTTGGCAAACCTGACACTCGCCTGCTGACAGCGCCCAGCTAGCATCTGATTGCCATAGCAATGCCTCCCCGGAGAGCTGAGCAGAGGGTTTAGGCTGTGCCTGAGCTGGAATAGCCCTCTGAGTAATAATAAAATAACCCCTGTTCCAGCAAGGGCCTACTGGCAGCTGACTGCGTAGTACACAAGTCGGGTTCAGAGCCACAAGCTGTGTCAGACACTGCTGATATTTTTTGTGAAGACCACAGCAATGGCTCTTGTGTAGGAAACCCACTCTCTGTCCCCATTGCTAGAACAGCGGTTAGACTAACCCACTTGTTCGAACTTCTTTATTCTGTTAACAGGTTTTCAGCATCACTAAAACATGGCAACCTTTGTTTTATCCTGTCTTTGACAGACTGAAAAATTTGCTTTGTTCTTCAGTGTCTGGTAGTGAGCAGGAACTGGACATGGGTTTGGGGTACAAAGGATATTAGCATCCCCAGGGAGAGGGCATGCTTGTACTTGCCACTCCAGCCAACTTGCAAGGTCCCCAGCATCTAGCAGGGTTTGGGAAGCTCTTGGGATTCAGACATATTTCATAACTCACTGAGTCATCCATCAAGATGAAACCAGTAGCGGGAAGCAAACCAGCCCCTCTCCAACATCTCTTGCAGAATTATGTCTTTTCCTCCGACATGCTGCAGAGGTTATCAGGACTTGGTGAGAATAATCATTAATTTCCATTTCCACAGAGGCTTTCCATGTGACCTGAACACCATTTCACTGCTTTGAGTTGCACTTCTCCATGCACATGGCGGGGATAAGCAGTTCCATGCTCTGCCCTGCATTTGTTGCAATTTTAAGTACCATCAGTTGTGACAACAGATTTAGGTACTATATTAATACAGACTATAGATAGGACGTTATCTTATTATCTAATACATAATCTCTAAGATAGATTTGTACATAAATGACACCTATTCAGCAAGAACTGACTAGTGGGGTCAGTGCTGGATCTCTATTGCCTTGTATGTGCAATAGTTATTTATGGTTATAAATAGACCACATTAAGAGCAATGTGTGCTAGATCTGCCATGTGCTGAACAGCAAGCAGAAAAAAAAGCTGTAAGTGGTGTTGCCTTAGTAATGAAAAAGTGACTTCTTTGCCTTTCCTATTCTGCCACCTGCAATTCTTATCCCATCAGTCCAGCAAGGTGCTCCCTTGTGTCATAAACCTTTTGGAAACTCTTCTGTCATAGAGTTTTATTGTGTTGCCCTAGAAGTTCCTGAGTTTTAGTGATAGATGAAGAAACTCCTTACCCAACCGAAACATTTTGATATGCAGTATGTTATCAAGCACACATCTGTTTACAAGACCAGTTGGTACATTCTTGACCCCCTCTAGAAAGGGCAAAGCAAAAAAAAATTAACATAAATGCATAGCTTGCCCAACACAATCATCTAGAAGGGCAGAGTCTGAGAACCAGTCATAGTTTGTATATCCAGGATAAATACCCTGTCATTTTTTTTCTAGTGCACTGTGGTGTGTTTCTTTCACTCCAAATTTCAGGTTGTTTGTGCACAATATTTCTAAATAGCCAAATATTAACTTTGCATCTCTGACAGAAAAGTGAAAAGGTAAAATTAGGAACCAGCTTATAGATCTCTTTTAAAAAGTGTATGCATTCTTTGCAGCTATTGAAAATAAGTGAAAAACATGGCTTTTATTTCTAGGCAACATTCACCTTACCAAGAGAGAACACACTCTTGGGGTTTGGTGATAAGGTAAACAATTACTAATTTCCCCTACCAGTGTGAGATAATGAGATAGGCAAGCATTTTTCCGATCAAGTGTTTCTTAATTTCAACATATCTACTTTTAGAATCCAAGTTGTTAGCTGAAAAGGTTTTGTTTTGATTAATGTCATAATTTTCATTCATTTAAAAGAGTCAGAAATGTCAAATCATTGTTACACAGGAAGTTTTGGGTTTGGATCAAAGTGACATTTCACTTAGCAGTCTGAAAAAACGCACAGTTTAAAAGGCAACTCAATGAGAAGGAGAAACTCTGTAACCTAAGCAAATACTTCGAACTACTGAATCCAGTTTCTGCTTGTACTCAAGTCATCCCTTTGGGACTGAGAAATCCCTCTGAATTTTGGCATTTTGAAAGAACCTTTTAATTCAATTCAGAACAAAAATATCAAGATGAAGTAAGCCACTTCCTGCCCTCTCCTCGAAAATTTGTATTAAAAAATATTAATCTTACACAAGATAGAGAGGAGAGGTGCATGCAGGAGGATGCATAAGCTGTCTTAGAACTGTATGATTTTCCTGCGTGTCACACATATTAGGTAGCTGTTGCAGCATTGCCTGTTCTTGGATTTGTAGTGAAATCTTTCAGGATGTTTTTAATCAATCTTCATTACTTATTGCTATCACTGCTGCATCACTGGACAAAGCCCTCAGCTTTCATTAGAAGTTAAAACATTTTTACACTTGTCGCTCACACAGCTGCAAAGAAAAGTTGGAAAACTCAGACCCCCAGAAGCTACTAAAGCCCAAGACAAATAAAACCAGAGAGAATTAAGTCTTGTGAATTACACCAACCACATGATTTTGCAGAGTTTGCCTCAGGATTTGAGGATGCCTCGAGCACACTATGCCAAGCTTGCAGATTTGTCAATTATGTTTCATTTCATACATCAGGACTGTCATAGAGTGAATTGTTATTATAGATGTCCCTGGGGACACAGAGCTCAGGCAGCCTCACACTACATACTTAAAAGCTTTCCTGGGTAGTGCTTGTCAGAAAACACATCTTTCACTCAGACCCCTGCACTACCTGCAACTGAGCCAGATTGCAGAGAGGCAGAACCCTTGAACACCCTCACGTTCTGCACAGAGGATGCTGCACAAGAACAGCCCTGGGCTCCTCTTTCAAGGGGTGCTGCCCCTAATGCAAGCCAGCTTACAACAGCAGTAAATGAAAAATAACCAAACTAGGAAATCTACACGTGAAATAGCAGAACTGCGTCAAGGACAGAAACATGCATCAAAAAACTAGGAAAAATTTACTTGCCCAACTCCTTGTAGTTTTTTCACCTTATAAAATCACTCTGGCAGAAGCAAGACCCCATGCTGTACCAGGCCGTTATTCTTAGGTGGTGCCTAGAAAAGAGAGCTAAGCATAAAGACAGGGGTTTTTTTAAGTCCCTAAACCTTTCCTAGGCTTTTGCTTGGCTTTGAATCCTTTCATCCCACCTGACCTTAACTGCTGTCATCTGCCAGTAATTTCCTGCCTTGCTCTTGCTTGTTTTGCCATCACTTGAGGCTGCCCTGGCAGAGACAAAAGCTTGCCAGTGCAAAAATATTGAAGAATATATGAAATCCACCTATCTGGTATCTAAATGAATTGTCAGAAATGAAGAAGCAAGAATATTTGTTTCTATCAGCTGCTTTATTAGCGACAGATTGAGGTGGTAATTAAACACTATGTGGTAATGATGGACGTAACTGGGCACTGCTTGATGGCCTGGAAATACCATGCCCATCAGTGAAGGCAGACAATCATCTCAGATATTGCCACTTTACACTATTTGTTGTCACCTCTGTACCTGAACCATACTAATAACATTAGTGAGTCAAACCCATTGCAGTGCAGTCAAGCAAGCTGGCCTAAGACACTCCCATAGAACAGGGCATCAGCAGAGGACATTTTGTGTGCACAGGGTGATTTACAGCTCCAGTTACTTGTTGCTATCCTTCTTCTGAACCATGTTAATGACCTAACTGGGAGCTCCCGGTTTGCTTCAGCACAAAGTCAGCCATTGCTGCACAAATCAGAAGAGCCCCAGAAGTGGATTGGAAGCATTGTCAGAGTATGTGAATGTGGCTCAGCTCCAAGGGAGAAGCCGATGTGATCTGGGGCGTGGTACCAAGCAGATGGAAAATGGTGTTTCCCTAAACAGTCCCACTAGATCTGCAGCAGCACATCTGCTGCACCCCAGTGTGTTCCTTCTTCCTTTTTCCACTCACCGCAAAATGATTTGGGCTGAATCTCTTATTCCACTGAACCTTCAGGAGGTGTTCATACCCATGGAGACATGGCATAATACATGACCTTCCCATGTATCTGCTTGCTACATCACACTGGCTGTGAAATAAAAAAGACTACAGGAAGTGTGAAGTGTTGGATTTCAGATCCTATTTAGTGCTCATGCTTTCTTTGCGATCTTTCTGCATCCAAATTTCATCCCTTTTCTAGGCTGAAGGGAATGTATCTTTCTTCTTGTATATGGGAAAACAAAACAGATGGTCTCAGTCTGAGGGACAGATGTCCACATCAGAAAACTGTCACCGCACTTGACACCTTCCCAGCCATACTGGCCAAGATCCTCCAGAAAAGAAAAACCACACCTTGCCATTTTGCATACATTTACATTCATTTGCATGCATTCAGGCACCTACCGAGCAGAATGCTCAGCCTTCCCATTTTTTAAGTTGCACTCAGCCTCAGAAAGACTGGTGTGAAGATTACTTGTTAAGAGCTGACTGCTTGGTACTTTTAGTATGCAAACTATTAACAAAAAGGGCTTCCATGCCATAGTCCTATTCTCTTCCTGCCCTTTTGTCATAAGGATCAATGTAGACAAGAAGGAGCAGCTCATAACAGCACTGCCCCTTCCAGAAATTCCATGAAGGCAAATGGAAACCCTTTTCTGCTAGATTTTCTAGGACACGAGCAAAGCATTTCACACTGTCCCACACAACATTCTTGTCTCTAAACTAGAGAGACACAAATTTGACAGATGCACCACTCAATGGATAAGGAATTGGCTGGATGGTTGCTCTGAAAGAGTTGTGGTCAACAGCTCAATGTTCAAGTGGAAAGCAGTGAAAGTGGCATTCCTAAAGGGTTGGTATCAGGAACAGTGCTGCTTAACATCTTTGCCAGTGACATGGTCAGTGGAATTGAGCGCACCCTCAGCAAGTTTGCTGGTGACACCGAGCTGTGTGGGGCAGTCAGCACGCTGGAGGGAAGGGATGGCATCCAGAGGGACCTGGACAGGCTGGAGAGAGGAGCCTGTACAAACCTCGTGGAGTTCAGCAGGCCCAAGTGCAAGGTCCTACACCTGGGTCAGGGCAATCCCAAGCACAAATACAGGCTGGGGGAGAATGGACTGTGAGCAGCCCTGAGGAGAAGGTCTGGGGGATGTTAACAAGAAGCTCAGCATGGCCTGGCAGTGTTCATTTGCAGCCCAGAAAGCCAAATGTATCCTGGGCAGCATCAGAAGTAGCGTGGCCAGCTGGTCAAGGGAAGTGATTCTGCCCCTCTATGCCACCCTCATGAGACCCCACTGGAGTGGTTCCATCCAGCTCTGGGGCCCCCTACGTAAGAAGGACATGGACCTGTTGGAGCAAGTCCAGAAGAGGCCACTAAGATGCTCAGAGGGCTGGACCACCTCTCCTATGCAGACAGGCTGAGAGAGCTGGGATTGCTCAGCCTGGAGAAGGATCTGTGTTGACCTTAGAGCAGAAGCCTTACAGTGCCTAAATGTGGGCTGCAAGAGAGCTGGAGAGGGACTTTTTACAAGGGCATGTAGTGACAGGACAAGGGGGACTGGCTTTAAACTGACAGTGTGAGTTTAAATTAGATATTAGGAAGAAATTCTTCACTGGTGGTAAAGCAATGGAACAGGTTGCCCAGAGAAGCTGTGAATGCCCCATCTCTTCAAGTGTTCAAGGCCAGGTTGGACAAGTTTTGAACAACCTGGTCTAGTGGAAGGTGTCCCTTCCATGACAAGGGAGCTGGAACTAGATGATATTTAAGGTCCCTTCCAACCCAAATAATTCTATGATTCCATAATTCTATTAAAAGACCAGTGACATTGTCAAAGTACAAAAACCATAATCTCATCTTTTTTTATTTTTTTATTCTTTTCTTTTTTTTTTTTTTCCTGGCAAGGGGTTTTCTTCTCCAGCCTCAAGCAACCACAAAAGACTCTATATCTTTATTTTTCCTAAGTGAGGCAGCAATATTTTATTGGGATTGTGGTGGCTGGAATGCCTGGGGAATCTGGATGTGGGCAATCTGAATTAGGGGAGAATTCAATGAAACACAGGAGAATACTGAAGTGCCTTAGCGCAAGGTCTGTTTCCCAACATGCATGCACACTGCTGTCTGAGTTCATAGGAAATTATCCCACATGGAGCCTTGCATCCAGTAGGAGGGGGAAAAAAAAAAATCAAGATATAAACAAACCAAACCAAAACACAGCAGATTGCTCAATGCTGCCTGTAGGCCAGTTAGAACAGGGGGGGAAAGAGATACAGTCTGCTTGGCAAAAGCCGAGCCCTTCTCAGCCGAAGCTGAGCCCTGCTCATGGGGCAACCTCTGCAGGGGCATGAAGAGCATCCTGCCTCTCCATCCTGCATGGGGAAGGTTCAGCTGAGGGCTGGGGCACAATACATGCTCCCCATTAAGACCCCCATGAAACACTCAGGTGGCAATTACTGCTGACAGCACAGCAGTTATGGAGACTCTAGGAAATGTGTGTGTTTTCCAGTGCTAATGACGGCTGCTTGGTGAGGCAGGAGGAGAGGGAAAAATAACCATTTCCATGGGAATTTTTTTTGTTTGCTTCATTTTAGGGTCATTTTGTATTGGTTCTTCTGTTCTTCTCAGCCGTGATGATGTGATGATGTTGTGCCAGGGAAGAGGGGCTGTCTGCAGGTGAGTGGCAGCAAATCAAGAAGCAGAGAGGTGAGATACGCTGCTCAGTACTTCCTGTTTGTCACCCAAGGCCTTTGCCCTGTGTCTCCATCCCTGCCAGAGCTTCAGAGTGACTCAGGGTTTGTCCAACTGGCCATGCACAACTTTGATGGATACCAGCTGTAGGGAGTGGTGTAAAGGTGGCAGAGCCTTTTCCCACAAAAAAGTGTTAACAGCTACAGAGATTTTCAACCCCAAGGACCTTTGCCTACAAATCCTGTCAGCTTCCTTGCCACCTCCATAGCCTATCAACAAATCAACTAGGTTTTCCTTTCACAGACCATGACATTTCCCACTTCTTTCTTTGGCACAAGGTAAAAACAGTCACAGAGGCTTCACAAGCTGAGCTGGAGACATGGCTGCAACCGCAGCTACAAGTGAGGAAAATGCTGCTTGTTTTCACTCTCTACCCGACACATGACAGCCTGTTACACAAAATCAGCAGCAAAACTCCCCCCACTTTTGCAAAAAAATAAACCAACCCAAAACTTATGTAACTCTGCAACTAATCTTTGTTAATCTTGAGCAAGGCATTTAAATCCAGGGAGTAAGCCTATTCTTCTCATCCCCCCCACCCCCCAGCCTATCTATACAGTGAAAAGGAAACAAATAGAAGCAAAGTTCACAGCCTTGTGATTTTTCCTTTTGACAAGAGCAAAGTGGCATCGTGTCCTGAGCTGCTCCGAAGTAAACCCTCCTGCCTTGCCATATCCCATGCACTGAGCACCTTAAGAGAAAAGCTGCTTTCGGACCAGTTGTCAGTTGCTCTTGGCTAAAGCATGGAAATCTCTACTCTCGCCACGTACCACTGCCTTGCTTTTGTCTGGTTTTTTTTCGTTGCCTATTCTATCACACACGTAAAAACAGAAGAGCGGCCATCTGAAGTGTTCCTTTACGGTGGGCAGTGGAAATATTTGACAGTCCTCAATCTGGTAAGCAAATTGTGTTGTACAGTGATACCAATATGTCTATTTGTTTGTCTGCCATCTGCGCCTCAAGACATATGCAGCTGGTGTATTTGCTGCTGTTAAACTGCTTCCTTTGGTGGTTTATACCTCAAAGGAAAGTAAGGAGGGATCCGTGCTTGTGCTGTGAAATGTATTCACAGGTTTCATGCAGAAAGAATATTGAATGATGAGATGCTTGGTTTTCAGAAAGTACTTTGAAGCTAGCTACTTCCTTGTAAAAGAGACATTGTCAGTGAAGGGAAGGACAGAGAAGTAGGGGTATTTCCAGCCAGGGCATGTGAAAATTTGGAGCCTGTTTTCTAACCCTTAATTCAATACATTTCAACACTGGCTGGAGTTTTACTTCCATTTTTAAAATAGGCTTTTATGTCCTCTAAACTACAGGAAAGATAAAACAAAGCAGAGCACCGTGCTAATTTAGCCATTCAGAGTACCTGCTTAGTTTCACAATCAGTTGAGAACATGAGGGAAAGAAATTCCAGCCTGTGGAGAGCGGTGCTTGTGACATTATTACATGAGCTTTCGCAGTGCTATCAACTGGTTGTACATCTCCTAAAAGCACAAAGAAAAAGAGAGACTGTAATGTGTTCTGGTTCTTCTGATGTGCTAGGACAGAAATCAAAGTGAAAGCATGTGAGATACCCAGGGGAGAAGGCTTGTTCAGTGTCCAAGGTGTTCATCAGCAACTCGTGGAAGTAGTGGTGGCGGGGTGGAAAGACCAGGCTTGTGGAGAGGTTTCCTACAAGGAAAAAATTTCAGGGACACCTGCTAATTTGAAAGATGACTGCAGGGACCTACATAGCCTTTCATCCATTCTGTGTGACCATCAGAGGTAAATATCAGTGGGAGGACTGGTCTGGGACATGTTTGTCTCTGCTTTTACGCTTCAGGAGGAGACACCTCAAGCTGGAGTTCAGTGGAAGCCTAAAGGCTCCCCAGCTCTGAGTGGGGCTTTTGGAGACCCCCAGGGAGTGGCGAATTTGGTTTTCTTCCATCTCCAACCATTCTGTGACTCTGCTAAATATTTGCAGACAAGAGGTGGTGAATGGCAAGTGCAGCGGCCACAACAACCCAGGGATTCCGGGAGCCGCAGCGCTCTCCTCAGTGGCCAAGCCAGATGTGGAAGGAGGAAGACACACATATATCACCACAGTCGGGGTGGCATTTGTACTGCTACTTGCAACGTTGTCTCTGTCTCAGTACAGCCATTCTTGGGGGATAGTTGGCCCCCCTAAAATATCACCCATAATTTCAGGCAAAACAGCATCTCCACCCCCATCCCTTGGCACCATTATAATGAGATTTACCACCCAGCTCTAAAGCATAAGATCAAAAGGACAAAGCAAGTAACCAATCTCCCAGTATTTTGGGATGAAGAAATACGCACTGAAATTATCATTCAGCTTCCCTTCGTGACCAGCAGTGGATGATCAGAGAAAGGCTGCACAAGACAAGAGCATGTATAAGAATGAAATTAACTTCCCATGGCTCTACTGTCCCACTAGCATACTGGCTAGCCCAGCCAAAAAAATAAATCCAGGCTAAGGTAGCTAATACCCTTTCAAAGTCTTCCCTTCATCTACCTAAAGGAAAAGCAAACCTGTTCATACTTCTGGTACTTTCCCCATCCTGTGTGCCATGAGGCAAGCATGCCTTGTGTGAAATAGCACGTAATTTTCTTGGTGTTAACCTGCCTCCTTGACAACTGGACTGGATGCCTCATTATTTCTGTGTTGAAATCGAGTCATCCATCCCTGTTCATGTTTTCTTTGCCACTCCTTAGAGTGGCATTAGATTATCCTCTCAGTTACTCTTTTCTGCAAGCTGGAAGTCCAAGCCTTCATCTCTCTTCACAAAGGGTTTCTTCTTTCATTAAAGCATCCATGTTGCCCTTTGCAACAGTTTTTCAAGTTTCAGGAGTGGGTAGGTAGGATAGGCTGCAGTGGTCAAGTTATGAGCATGCATGGATTTACACAATGGCCTAAAGGTGTTTCCTTGTTCATTGTTTATTTCTTCTTGACAACTATTAACTGTCTATTTGGGGTTTTTTTATCACTGCTAGGCAAGGAGACAGCAAGTTGAGAGTTGTCCACACAGAGTCCAACATTTCTTTACTGGATGGTGATAGCTAATATAAAACCCACTGTTGAAAAGTAATTGAAGCTGCTTTTTTATTTTTTTCTGAAATGCTTTACACTGCACTTATCAACACTGATTTTTGCATACTATTTGATCTCTCAGGCATTCAGTATCCTGAGATTCTTTGGCAATTTTACAGTCAGGCTTTGCTTCGACAGAGAAAAAAACCCCAACAGATTCACAAAAATTTACCATCTCAGTATTTTCTCGCCTTGCCGGCTCATTTACAGATCTACTGAACAGCTCAGATCTTATTGAATCTCCATAAGTGAGGGCTCTTGTTCCACTTTCCTGGTCCTTTGTCTCCCAACTTTTAACCACTCATTGATGTGATCCCAATGCTAAAATGGAGCTGCCAGCCAACAGGGAAATGGTTTGGGCTGAAGATATTGCCTATCTCTCATGCAGAAAATGTGGCAATGGGACAGGGTGTGTAAAATTACTCCTTCATGGATGGCCACCCTTCTTCTTCAGAGGTTTATTTATTTCAAGAAAGGATTGCCAAAAAATGAAAGGGGATTAGGAAAGAAATGCTGTCATCCCCCTCCTCCTGCTGAACTGGGTAGCATTTTTTGGTAAAGCAGAGGCAAAAAGGTGGCAAAAGTTTCTTGAGCTGCTGTATAAGAGAGGAAGAGGGTGAGAAGACAACATGTTCCACGTAGTGTGGTGCTCTCTGTGGGGCTTCACAGGCCCTAAAAGACTCGTCCCATGGTTTGGCATTAAGCTACTCCCTGTTTCTGCTGAGGGACATCGAGGAACAAGAGGTGCCTGTCAACCACACATGTCCATTGGGTGCACACCCAACGCATTGAATTTCTGCCAGCCTGGAGGCAGTCCCAGAAAACAGCTCGGGATGTTGGGAGGTGCGATCATGGGGAAGAAGAGCAGGCAAAAGCTTCACACTGGGCTCTTCTGGTTCAGTGGATCTGCTGCGCTGGGCAGGCCCGGGCAGTGCCTTGGAGACTTCCCCAGAGCCAGGAACACAGAGAGCCTCTGTCCAGCTCTTCTGCCTGTGTCCTTCCAGACTAGGATTGCCTGGCTTCTGGCACTGGCTGTCTGAATCACTTGGAAATTTTCCCTCCAAAATTTCTCTTATCTCTTTGGACTTGCATTTAAAAATTTCTTTCTGTAGAAAGCTGCTCTGGCCGGCTCACTGGGATCTGAAATGGAAATACTGGGAAAAGTGACATTTTCTGGGGACGGAAATACCGCTTGTCTCCTAGTTCTGACGGAGAGATGCTGGAAGAATTCCTTCTAGATATGACCCTCTTTTAGCACCTCATTCAATTCCTTGCTAGTCACGTGGCTCTCCCAAGAGAGCCAGAGCTCTGACATTGCTTCAGATTCATCTTCTTGATGATCATAGCAATCACAATTCACAAAGGAAATATTTTTGTAGGGGGGAAAAAATGGATAAGTGGGCTTTGTATCAAAGAGGTTCATTGACCGATTATTGAACAAGCAAACATGACAGATAAAAACAGTTTTGTATTCATTTCATTCATCCGTGACACAAAACAGTGCAAGTGGAATCATTCATTGCCTGAAATATCCAAGCTCATAAAAATCTGCTCACTGCTGTAAATCCATTAGTAAATCACTGCATAATGAGCACACTGCACCTTTAAAAACTATTAATTGCATTCCTGCCCCAATTTATTCCTGACACTTTTGTCTTTCATAATGGAAATACTTTTCAATTGTCCTGAAATCTGCTTTGTATTTATTTCAGAATAGGCCCAGTATTTAGTAAAGATATTTTCCAGGACACTATCATGTGAATAGATGTGTGTCTACACTAAATGTTGACTGTTATGTCTAATAACTTGCTCAGAATATTGGATTTATCCCTCCCTTAAGGGCAGAGCTTGGAGCCCGATTTATTTGTACTAGCTGGAGATTTCAATATACACATATGGCAAGATCTTATACACAAAAGTAAATCATGTCAGGTTAGTTAAACAGAAACACCCTTTTGATCACAGCACCAGATAAAGATTGAGGTTTGTCTTTGTCACTATGAGTCTCAGTTTGGAAAATTGATCTGGCCAAATTAAATGTTTCTACAGCACCCAGCACTGTGGAACTCTGCAGGGTCTAGAGGGGAAAGCAGCCTCTCTCCAACAGGGATAATCATATCCATATTCTCCTCTTTGAGTTAATCGTTAGCTTTCTGAATGCTTCCAGTCTTCCTTCTGTTCGTGTGGGAACACTTTAGGGAATCCTTTCTATTTACAGCCAGTGGATTTATATTCCTTGAGCGCCTGCAATGGATTTGTGAGCGCCAGCATTGCTGCTTGGGAAATTCACAGGACATCTGGAATAATTTGATGTTTTCATGTTTTTGTTTTTTGGGGTTTTTTGTTTTTTGTTTTTGTGTTTTTTTTTTTTTGTTTGTTTGTTTTTTTTTTTTGTTTTTGTTTAACGTCAACATTCTCCCTTTAGTGGATGGCTGTAAGATTTGGATGCACCTTTCTTACAAGAATAAGCCAGTGGGTTTGGAGCTCCAATTTGAATCTACTGACGGTACACAGTACCAGACTGAGCAGCACTAGGGATCATCCTAGCAAAGTTCTGTTGTCTGCCTCAAAAATTACTTGTGTAATCTTCCATTGCTTTTGGAAATATAGGGTGACCACTAAAGTGTCTGAAACACCTTTGAAACTCCAGTGATGAACAAGGTTAGAGCTATAGCAGCACAAATCCGAGCTCCTGAGGCTGAGTTCAAACTTCTTCAGGAGTTGTTCTTCTCCATGTTTAGCCAGAGAAATGGGTCAGGTTACGCATTCAGATAAGCATTTTCCATACAGAAGATAACATTGTCCTCCCCTGCGTATAACAGAATATTTACCAGGCTGAGAATGTGGCTGTTTTGGGACTGTTTCTTTTCAGAAATGTTTGTTTTAGTTAATTTTGAAGTGGGAAAAGAAGCAGCCTATCCCTGTCCCATGATTATTGTAAGTCTGACCATGAACAAGATAATAATAGCCCCATCCTCTGGGAACCAGGCCTGTCCCTAATTGCTTTATTGGCAATTAGTCACCATGTGTCACTGGTCTGTCACCACCCTCATGTTCATTTTTCATGCCTTTTACAGAAAGTTACTGCTGACTCTACAGGGTGTAACAAGAGCTTCTGTTTATTACCAGGCTTTTCTTAGCTCTCTGAGGACTTGGTATTGGTGTCCCGGTGAGGCCAAGGATTGGGACAGACATTTGGGCTGAACATGTGTTCGTGTCTAAGTACACTGCACCCCAGCATGGACTCTTCTGAACCAGACCCATAACTTGGAGGGCTGAATCCTTACTGACTGAAATAGTGCCTCCTAATTGTGATAATGGGGAGAGCAAAAAAACACATTTAAAAGAGCTGCTTTGGGTGCCTCAGAATTGAATAAAAACATATGTGGGTTCTGATGAAGCTGCTTGGGGTTTTTTTATGTAAAAATGTGTCTGTTCACCTTAAGCCTTGATGGGAAACATGGGGCTTTGCAGCTGAGCTGGTGATGCGTGACCTCTGATACCAGGTCGTGGGTGACCCTGGGACATTTACCCAGCCTGTGTCAGCACCTCACTGCCTCCACTGCTGTGGGTCTGCTCAGGCAGGGGGAAAATCCAACAGCAGTACCTACTGTCATGACTCTCTGGACTGTGGAAAAGATAGGGAAGGAAGAGTGAATTTTTTCCCTGTGCTGGGAAGAAAACAACTGGTTGGGGATTGTTGCAGATAACTGCAAACTATGATCATTTTGTTGCCCAGGAAGACTCAGTCTCTGCAAACTAAATCTTGCAGAAGCCCTTGTTTGACAACTGACATGGTGAAACCACAGTCCCCTCCTCCCCGCATATATTTTGGTAATAAAGGACTTTCTGATGGAAAAACATTGCACTAATCCTGTCCCCTCCCAAGCACCACCCTTCTCAGCTTCTTCAGAAACTGATGAAGTAACCAGTCACAACTTCAGAAACTTTGGTCTAAATAAATATCTGATTCAGAGTAAGATCATGGCAAAAGAGATCTCATCCTGAAAGCTGTAGCCCTCTTTCCATATAAGCATCACTAGCTGATCCAGTGTTTGCAGTAGGCTGCATTTCCCATATTGCATCACTCTGGGACAACATAGCCTTAAAAAGAAGAGGTCACCCCATGAGTTAAGTGAACTGAACTGACTTGGTGCTGAATGCAAGACAGTGGGAGAAGTATTTTTCAAAAGGTTCGGCAAGGTTCTGCCTTTTTGCATCTGACAAATCTAGTGCATCTTGATCTGCTGTGTAGTGTTAGAAGAAAAAATGGAGCAATTAGAAAAGCAATATTGGTTTAAACCACAATAATCTGACAATTTTACACATGATTTGGAGAGAGGATCTTTGCTTCTAAACAAAGGACTTGAAGTCCTTTCTTGAATTGCTTTGAGTTCAGCAAAAGAGGTTTTGTTTTTGTAACTTCTGCACCTAATTCTCACCTTAGATCATTTTGAGCTACTTGACATTGAGATCAACTGCACTGTGAATCCCTAGAAAGAAAAACCTGTGTTGGCTAAATGGTGGGAAAAGCTATCTAGCAATTGCTTTACAGGAAACATGTCCTGGAATAATTTGTTCTCTCCTGCTTAGATACATCCAGTGGTCAACCATTAACACAGGAAGTGTGATGGAACTGGCTTTCAACATGTCCCTTCACTTCAGCCATCTGAATCACATCACACACCTCTGTTTAGTCTATTAACCAGGATACTGTTAAAGTTATCTCCCGACCAACTTTATTTAATCAGTTTGGGTTAGTAAAAGAGATTTAGCCAACAGCTATTTCCCTCACGAAGCCTTGCTGCTCATGAACAAAATAGCTCCCTGAAGAGCAAAAACAGATTTCATTGAGCAACATGCTAATGAAAGCTGGATGAGCTTCCCTCATTAGGTGTAATTGCTTTAGGTTTTGCAGGCT
Organism: Dasyornis broadbenti; assembly: GCA_013397935.1. Taxonomy (NCBI): domain Eukaryota; kingdom Metazoa; phylum Chordata; class Aves; order Passeriformes; family Dasyornithidae; genus Dasyornis; species Dasyornis broadbenti. The sequence continues at coordinate 79,135 of VZRN01006242.1, forward strand.
GTCTTCTATGGGGTGTCCTTCCTGGCTGATGTGTTGAGACTAATTAAGAAACTGAGATGTGCTAAGCACGTAATTTCCAGCAGAGACCTTCTTTTCAGTGTCCTGGCTTTCCCAGTGTCCACAGTAAGTAGCCCTTGCCTCTGTATGTGAAAATAATGTTTGCATAAATGATTAGGGGTGTATAGTACCAAAAGTATGTGTATAAGACAGATAAGAACTAAGGGCTTCCTTTTACCATTGAGTTTGCAATGGATTTGGACCATTTAGAAGAAGAAAGCAGTGCTGACCCTGTCGTGGTTGAGAGCAAAGCCTCTTGCACAAACGTTAGTGTTGCTGTCCTCAAGTGGACACAGATTGACCCCAAAGGGTGAATGAGGTGTAACCTCTCTGTTAATCTCGTGGTCCAAATAGCTGTGGATTTACCAACTTAGGGCTTTTCTCTAAAGGGCAGCACAGGTCAGGAGGACATGAGAGGGTACCTAAGAGGCAGCAAAACCTCACATCTCCTTCTTTGACGCGAAAGTGGCTTTAAATAAGCACTGGAGAGAAACAGATTCACAGAAAAATAATTATAGTCCCAGCCTACGTCAGATTCATCACGGATCACCTACTCCCTCACAGACAATGCTGTTTATCAAAATGCTGTGGGTTGGACAGGAACTGATGGGTTATTACGCATAGGTATGCTCTGTGAGAGTGATGCCTGCAGCACCGCTGAATCTCAGAGGGCTGAGAGGCACTGCTTAAACATGGTCCACAAGCAGCTCAGCTAGCTGGCTCGATAAAAAAGCCCTGCGAGGGATGGAATCAGAGACTAGCTAATTTATCTTCCCTGCACAGCAGTGTTCACCATGCTGCTCTCATATCCCCCCAGGCATCCTCACCATGCCCTCAGAACAGTGGCACAGTCTCACTCTTCCAGCGTCTCACACCCCTGATTTCCAGCCCCAAGCACAAAGTATGCTCAAATACAAACTCAGGCCAAAAATTGCAAATCAGCTTCCAGGTATCAGTAATTGATACTGGGGATCATTTCCTCCGGTTAAGTTGTCTGACTGTAATTCCTGCTCTGTTGGGAAAAAAATGGGTGCCCACAGTGTGCAGCTTTCACCTGCAGTTTAGGAATTAGGCTTATGAATTGTGAAGGTAAGGGTAAGTTTATGTGAACTGCCTTATCAAGAACTGTTTTTACTTTGTTACTGAGCAAAACAAAGGCTTGACAGACAGTCCCTTGAGGAGAATATCTTGACCATCAAAAGATCCCATCTGCAAAGGGAAAGAGAAAGAGAGAGAAAAAAAAAGAAGCAGTTAATCTTGGATTCCACAGAAAATGTCATTGTTGGCAGTTTATAAAGCAGGGATTTTTTTTTCTCTCAGTATCAACACAGAACACTGCATCTCAGAGTAAATGTGAGATAACGTGAGTTTATCTGGCAATGTCATCATTTTTCATGTAAAAATACATGGAGCTGTTTTGCCTTCTCAGAAATGAAAGCACTAACCAAATCCTATCAGTTATGTTTGTCTTTCATTTTCAAATTTCTTTCATTTTGCACTTCGGTTCCAGTTTGTGTGTACATCCTTTTGGACGCTGTATACCTACAACCGAGAGCTGGTTTACCCCAAAAGCCTTGACGGAGTCATCCCGCTCTGGTTAAATCATGCTATGGTGAGTAAGAAACACCTCAGGCTCTTGCAGAGAAAAGGGAGACTTTGCAGTGCAGACACTATTGCATTGTGCCGTTTTCCAGAAGAGCTTCACAGCTTTTTCTTTCTCACCTCCTCCTTCCTGCTTATCTGAATCTGATGTTGAGCTGTACACAGCAATCAGATGCATGTGCTTGAAGCTACTTCAAGAAGCCTTTTAGCACACAAGGAACATCAGTGAATCGGTGCTTGTCAAACCTCTGAAGTCAATGAAATGATGTGTAGTCACAAGGAAAGAAAATCTCACTTATTGTAGCTCAAAAAAGAAATTGTGTCTGCTAACAGAACTCTCTGAAATACAGAATGGCTGTGAGTGTAACAAAGCAGCCCTTAATTTTCAAAAAAGGTGAAATAACAAAAGAGAATCTGACAGCTCTACAGCTAATAAGGTAATGTGTGCACAGCTTTGAATAGCTGGATTGCAATGATTGTTTACAGATTTTCTATAAATACTTTCCAGATTTCTCCTTCATTTGCTCTGGCCATTTTTATGATGTGTTGAATAATCACATATTTCTCATCAGTCAAGTGAAAGGAGGCTGACAGTAACATGGAAACTGTGGGTGGATTGCAAGGTCAGGGAGGCCTCGTGGGGCGAATGGGAAGTGGGAGAGAAGGGAGAGGTTCAGCGCTAGGCTGAATCAGAGAAGCCAAAAAGTATGAAATAATCGCATAGAAGACTCTTTTCTCCCCAGACTTAATTTCTTAAGAATAGTGCCTTGTAACCCACTGCAGCAGCCCCTGATGAGCATTGTAGGTAAATGTGGGAGGATTTGAGGTGTCTGGCTGAGGACCGTTGCTTGAGGTTTGAGCAGCCCCTTGATTTGGACAGACGTATTCAGAGATGGGACTGGAATCCAAACACACAGAGGCAGGTCCACATTGCTGATACCCGAGTGATAAACCACAGCCATTGTGCACTTTTAACCTCATCACCTGCTCTCTCTCCAACTCAGCTCCACCAGACCTTTCTGTGGCTGCCCAAACCTCTGCACAAGGGCACTGCTCTCTCTGAAAACCATCATCCAACAAAATGAAAGATTCTTCATGTCCTCAGCATCATGCTGGTTTCAGGTCCAGGATTTGGTATGGGCAACTGGTTTAAAATCCTCACCATGGTGGAGGTGCTGGGCAAGGGGGGCACAAAGTGGAGCTCAGAGGAGATAGGCTTTGCTGCTTGTTTTAATCCTGGCTCACAGCTGAGAATTTGCCCTTTCCGTTTCCACATTTGTTTACGACATGGGAAGGTTGAGAGGTGTTAGGGCATACATTTTTATTTCATGTGCAAGAACTCTTTGCAGGAATCCCTCAAACATATCGGTTATAACTTCTTTCTTACCCTACCTACATCTACATTTCATAAGAGAGTCATTTTGACTACAACAAAAAGCTTTTCTGTATCAGAAATGTCAAAAACAGGTGTTAAAAAAGGAAAAACAATTCTTCCTGAAAATTATTTTGACGAGAGAGAAACTTCACATAAAGCAAACCTCTATCACAACCTGGTATTTTATTTCTAAAGCTCTTAATATACTGCAGACATCTTGTGCTTGACAGTTTCTGGGTAGGAAATTTTCCTTCCAGTTACTATGAAGCATAAAACATCTACCACCAGCATAGACTGATCCCTGCTATCGACAATCCTTGTGTTTTGGAACACCTTCCAACAGGTGCCTTCAGGCTTAGCTGAGGCATTTCTTTCTTACAACACAAAATATCCACTGGAAACACCAGGGAGATCCAGGGACATACCAACACTTTAAGGGACAATCTCCAAGTTCTGATTGCCAAGCAGACACTTTTTCTTTGAGTTCATTTCCTTGCATATTGCTATTGCATTATGGCTCTGAGACTACAGGCATTTCATGGCAGATGAGGCAGCATGTAGCTGGCTTTGGTGGAGAAAGACATGGTTGTATCAGAAGTAAGCATCAATGCCATATCATTTGCAGTGGGAGTACTTTTTTTTAAATCTCGGTCTATTTTAATGTTGTAAATAGGGAAAGCATGTGTTCTTCTGTAACTGGAGAGTGAACCTGAAAAATAGCCATTCAAAACCACTTCAGGAATGCTGAGCTCCTTGGCTTTGTGGCTTTGTGGAAGATGCTGCAGCACCTTCCTTACAGAAACGAATAGCCATTTTTTATCTCGCATGGACTGCTCTTACAGTGGGAAAGAGTTGTTGTTGCCCACCTGGTAGCCCAGAGTTGCAGAGTGAGCACTACAGTTTAGCCATGTTTTTGCACTCTGAGCAGAAGCATTTCGTTTTGCAGAATGCATGGTTAATGTAGTAATGGATTTTGCTCCTATTTGAAGGAGACCAAACATTCCAGACTGTTTAGGTTTCACTCTTTGCTATTCTACTGAGCTTAACCCAAAGGCTGAGCCTCAGTTTCCACTTCTTTTTGCCTTATGTTTTACCATCTTTATACAAAACCTTGAGCTTTGGGGGTCAAAAAAGTCCTCTCTACTTATGTCTCAAGCACAATTATTTTATTTGAACAAGTTTTTTGAAGCGGAAGATGGTTGAGACAAAAGATATGCTGGCCAATTCATCAAGTGAATGTGTGTATTTCTTTCCCAGTCATCTCTTTTCAAGCAACATCTGGATACTCTCCAGAAGGAGACTAACTGCTGGAGACAGCTTGGATTAAACCATGTGCATGTATTTCAACTTAATGGCGGTATTGGGGAACACTACATTTTGAAGGGTTTGACAGAATTAAATGCTAAATAAAGCAATAGTGCAATAGGGCAATAGTGGGTCAGAAGAGATAACTCAAAATCATTTTGATCTATAACAAAAGATACACAAAAATGTTGCGCAGATGTGTTCACAAAAAACAGTAATGGTACAATTGTGTTTTTGTAAAAGAAGATTTATATTTTCAGCCTGTAGGCACAGTTCTTCTAAAAAGCACAATTTTCTTTATTTTCAGGCTGCAGCTAAGTTTAGTTTGGCCACCTCTTTTTCTAATTTACCCTGTAGCTGGGTTACCCCCTCACCTTTACAAAAACCAGCATTTTAGTATCCTGGGCACTCTACTGACACATGGTTATGAACTGTGCATGTTCAGAAGGTTTTGTAAGCTAAAAAGCTGAGAATAGGCAAGGAAGGAAGGTAAATGGAGGCTCAGAAAACACACGTCTTACCTAGCAGACTTTCAGCAAAGATGACAACAATCCCACATTGCCTAAACTTCTGAAGCTTCTTTGCACTTTGCCCTGTTGTAGCTAAGCTGTATCTGACAATAAGAAAAGAAAATGCAAGGGAGTGACAGAACAAGCAGGGTGCATACAAGCAATTTTCCTTCACTGAAGCAGGCCACCAATGCCCTGACAGTAAGGATACCAGCAGGACTCACTATGTCCCCTCTCATCTTGGAGCTTCTTGGTACATGCGAGCTGCTTGTGTCTTGCCTGCCCAGCTAAACCCTACCTTCCCCAGTGTGGACACATCTACATCAACAGAAATGGTATTTCAGATCAGTGTGGTTTACTTCCATCTGGAAAAATAGTAAGTTATATGAATATAAATTACTCTTACTCTCATGTGAGGGTATCTGTGTGAAGGATTATATTTACTACAGCTATTTTAGGGAGCTGCTGCATCACTAACCAAAAAACAGGGTGCAAATTCAGTTTGTAGAGCAGAACCCTCTGTTCAGGCCACTCAAACACCACTCCTACTCCAGGTGCGTACATGAGAACAACCTCAGGTTCATCTCTGACTGTCTTAAACGATTCTCTTTGCAAGCGGTATTTAATGCTTAATAATTCTTGCATATTTACACAAGGGAGAAACATTTCCATTTGTTTGCATTTCACAGTATCTCAATTTTAAGCTGTCTGGCAACTATGGACATTCATAGGCTGCCAATTACATTCAGCTTTTGGCAAAAGAAGAAGAATATGTGTGTGAGGAATATGGCACACAAAATTAATCACCTCACACATTTAAGAGCAAAGATGCTTAGCTTTTCCCAGCACTATGCAGATTTTTTTTAAGTTTCCATTTTTGTTGACATAAGCCCATTTCCTCAGGGAGAAGGAATGTGTTTCACAGACAAATGTTATGGTAGGGAATCCTCCCGGGCTGCTGCTACCCCAGCGTGCACAGGTGCAGTCTCCGTAACCCATCCTGTGAAGGAACAGCTGGAGACAAATATTCCACAGCAAAGGATGTGTCACTTCAGTCTCATGTCAGCCTCCAGCTGTAGCACAACATCAGTTTCTTAGACTACATATCTAGTGTCAGGGAGAAATGAAGTTTAAATTCTGGCATTGACATTGAGACAAAACATTTGCTAGTAAGCAATAGGATATTCAGCCAGGGCTTTACTCCCAAAAATGCATGTGTGCAGGCAGGAAACTTTATATCTGAAGCCCTTTTACCTTTGATGATACAATTGATCTAATGTTTCATCCATTTTTCAGGATAACACGCCCAAACTACCTACACATGTAAGAAAAAAATATTAATGTCGCTTTACAGGTGAGCATGAATGGAGCTGGAAAGGGCAGAAACAGATAGCTGATGGTTCAGAGAGGAGTGCTGCTGGAATTAAATTGAGCAATAGCTTCCTTACTAATCTGTCACCACACCTGCTCAGTAACAGGACTCCATGTGCCTCCTGCTCTATCCATAAAATAAATCTGTGGTTCCCTGAAAATGCACTGATGGTTGGAAATATAAAAGACATGTAGTAACCCTAAGAGAAAACTATTCCTTCAACTAAACATGGCAAGGTACTAGTTAAAGAAATAAAATGAACAACAATGCTTAAGCCCTTTCCACCCTGAAAAATAAAGAGAGGTTAAGAGAGGAAGAAAAATGTACAGGGAGAGATTACAAAAGAGAATTTTGAAGGAGGCATTTGAATGCAGGCAAAATAATAGCAAAATATATCAAAAGACGGAATTTGTTCCAAAATTCAGACAAGAAAGGAGAGATCATACAGAGATTTGGAAAATTATAAGTGTAAAACTAAACAGAGGTTATGGTGACAGAAAGCCATTTAGTTTTATTATGCTCAGATAACATAGGCTGTAGTTGTTCATGAAAGCATCCAACTCAGGGAAATTTCCATAGACAGAGGACATTTCCCAAAAAAGAGCTGAGTATCTGAGTAAACACCTCAAGGGGCAACCAATGAACTCTGGCTTATGAGCCTCATAAGGTAACACCAAAGTGGGTTTTTCCTTTTCCTTTGCAGCCACGTGCCAATGGGAAGAGAGAAGCATGAGTATTGGTCACGAGAGGCTGTCAGCACACAAGCTCTGCTGGGGATTGGTTTGAAAAGAGAAACTCATTGGTCTTAAAGGCAGTTTTTCAAAAGCACTTGATGGTCTCCAACTGTGCCCACTGGAGTTTAGTTTGGCCAGTGGTAACTGTTTGTGAAAAGATCCCTCCCTAAAGTCCCACATGTTAATGGAAAGCAGACATGGAGGGTATGTAAATGCAGACGAATTAGAAACAAACAGCTCTGGTCAACCGAGGCATCATTTCCTTCGCTCTGGAGTCAAACAAGGTCACACCGAGTCAACTGCGACACACGCGTCAGGCGTACAAGTGATCTCAGCAGCTCTGGGGAGATTATTCATGGGCTCAAAGCTCAGCCTAGGCTGGAGCCTGCAGCTGAGCACAAACTCTACCCAGCCCTGTCTTCTCAGCCCCAGGAAACTCACTCTTACTCGAATTCTCAATGGCAAAACGAGGATCTAGCATTAAATAAACACACAAATTAGTCAAAATAGGGGAAGTAAAAATTCCATATGGGCTTAGCAAACACTGGAAATAATATTCAGAGAGGAATATTTATCTCAGTTTAAACTCGTGAACCTGAAACGTATCCTGGGAAACATACAACACAGGGTAGGAAACAAAAAGAAAAGAAGCAGGGGAATGTTCTTGTCTGCAGGAGATAAGTTAACGTGCCAATATTTCAGACAAAGTTCAGCATATGTTTAAGAAACTTTCTTCCCCCTGTATCCATATGCCAGAATTTATGAGCAACAAAAAAGATATTTGCAATTTTATAACTAGTTCAGATTCACCTGAGTTTTTCAGGAAAGAAGCAAAGAAACCAAAACTAAGTCAAACTCATAATAAGTGCTAAAAGGAGACACAAAGGATTTTAAAATTTAATTTTTGGAAGCAGAATTCAGACTAAAAGTATGATTAGTTAACTAAATTTCTCTGATGATTTTGAAAGTCCCATCACTTTTATCTCTTCACTATAGAAAGAAATTTTAAAAATTCTGCTCTTGCAAAATTTGTAAGCTGAAAGCTTTCCTCAACAAACAGAGGTTGTTAGACAAATAAATACATTAATATTTCAAAGAACATAAAAATAAGTACCAACAAGATTCCTGCCAAGAGTAAGGAAAACTCTCTAATTCAGTTTGGTTCCCTGAGAGCCTGATCAGTACACACAGCTATTGTCTTAGCCCGTTTTTCTTACCTTCAAGTGAAACAGCGGTTTTTTCCTCCCTCTGTGATAATTATTTTTGACAGTTTCACTGTTTATATGTGAAACTGAGAAACTGTTAATTGAAATAAAAAATGAGTCACTGTTTCCAGCAAGTTTTGCCAATGTTTTGATCTGTGTCAATCTGAGCTTAATTATTAAGTTTTCTTTAAAGGAAGAGGCAAAACTGTATATTTTAATTTGGACCCATACAAATACTGTGCTCCTCAGGCATACGTCAGTTTAAGGATATGAAACGCTGCTAAATAGGGTTGAAAATATATTTAATGACTATGCACTAGAGACTTATGGTTAAAAATAACGCCGATGAGAAAACACAGCTTTTTTTTTAGAGAAAGATTTGAGAAGCCTTTATAGCCTTTCATCAGATATTATTAACCAGGATATATGGTCTATCACTAATGATGTTGCCAAAGTCAACGTCTCTCGGCTGTGAGAGGGAAATCATGTGGAAAGCCAACTGCGTGTCGTAGGCAAAGGGCAGGCTCTGCGCCCTGTAGCCATCCTCATCCTCCCCTGGTGTCTGCTCTACAAATACGCATCTGCTGTCATAATCTTGCTCGGGTATTCAATAGAAATTCCTCTGTGATTTTACTGTTAATGCACAAATTTGGCTTGGCAGAAATATACTCTGGGATATCAGAAGTGCAAGGGAAGATTTTCCCACATGTTTACGAGCCTGGGGTGTATGTGTATGTGAGAAAGAATCTGGGGACAGAGGGGGAAAATGAAAAAAAAAAGCCCTTTATATCTACACAGGAAAAATAATAAAATGGAAAAAAAAAATCATCCTGGGGGTGCTTGAGGAAGCTGAGAACTGTTGTAAAAATCTGTCTCAGGAAGGCATTTTCACAGCTAATTTAAATGGCTCTACAAAAAACCCATGTCCAGTTAATATACATGGCAAAATGTATTTTGAAAGATCAAATTATTTGAACAGAAGACATAGCACATAGTTATGGGCTAGTGACATCACTGGACTTGGGAAAAGAGCAGCTTTCAGCTTTCCTATGCTACAACAAAATTCTTTCTTTTTTTTTAATTTGTTTTTCCAAATCAGGATAGATCCAAGACCTTTAAGGAACAGTTTGCAAAACAAGAGGCAGACAGTCCCACTCCTGAATACTTTTGCTGTCCTTGGACATGGAAACACTCTTACAAGCAGTGGGAAGCTCACTGAATAAGGATGAACAGAAATTTCAACCTACCCCTTCCACTAAACTCCTGGCTATTCCCAAAAGCAGCCAAATTTTCCAATTTTGCGAGTAACTGTCAAGCTTCTATTGATTTATGGGCCTGAGTGTTTTCTCTAGCTCCTGCATAAGTGGAGGAGCCTGACAAAAATGACCAGCAAAGCATATCAGCCTCTTCTAAATCAGCACAGACTAAAAAGATCTCCCAGCAATCTTTTGCAGGCATTAGCAGTTTGCTGCTCAGCAGCAGTGCCAATGCCCTCTGTGTTGGAGCAGCAGGCTGCCCCTTACCACCCCCAGCCAGCTCCCTGTGACTGTGTCCTGCTGTCCACATGTTGTCCTCGTGCTGCTGGAAGCTGCGTCCTTCCCAGCGTGAAGCTACATCTCTCTTGTGGAACACTGGGCCACTCACCCCTGGTCACGGACACGATGGACATGGAACCCTCATCCATCACAGTCATCACTGCATCAACCTCTTAAGCCTTTGAAGCTCCTCATGTCCCTTTCCTCCCTAGATGCAACAACACATTCAATGCATTCTCGGTTTCTATGCCTGTCTTTGGGCTGCTTTCCAGTTCATACTTTCTGGCTGTTTGTGCTGCTCTTTTCTGGGCATGCTCTGAAACACCTGTCAAAATGAGGTACTCTAAATCAGAGTGCCAGCCAAAAGCTTAGGCTAAAGCCTGAAAATGAGGACAAGGTGCAGGTTTTCCATCACTGTTGCCTTGCCACGGGCATTTTGGGTTTTGTTCAAGGATAAACTGTTGTTCAACTATGGAAAATAAACTCTTTTAAAAACCTCTTTGAAAGCAGCTTAACACATGGATTTCTGACTAAAAGACAGTTTCAGGGATTATACATGAAAACTGTATGCACTGAACATATTTTTCTGGTTAAATGAATCCAGGAATCACTTCTGCTGATACAAGACCTCTGCAATCAACTAAGCAGGTTGTAAGAGCTGAAGATTATCTTTGTGAAAGAGAACAGAAGGAAATCCCAGTGCCAATGAGTGAGAGGAACTGGAACATCAAATAAATATTTTCAATCTTTTTTCTCTGAAAAAGGGTAATTGAGGTGGAATGGTTATTTTGATAGAAGGACAAGCAGGTATGAATAGCAGCTCCTGGGTGCGCTAGGAGGGCTGAGGGAGGACACACGGCTTCCAGGGAGCTGTCACTTGGAAGCAGCAGACAAAAATGGATGTCTATCTCTTAAACAAATAGGTAAAGACTGTTTTCATGCATGTTGTTTATAGCTCAATGTGCACTTGAAGAATTTAATGTGTATTTTTGACAACTTATACCATAAATATACAGCAATAAAACTTTGACACCATATTAACATATCAGATACTGAGAACTATTTCTGGAAAATAGGTACATGAAAAATGTTAGAACCATTTCCCTGGGACAAGAGGAATCTTCATCCCATCCACCCAGCAGGTTGTGCCTTTAGGGAAAAAGACAAAAAAATCCTTAGTTTGATGTTTTTTCTATTTAAAAGTCTTTCTATCTTTCGCTGCTGCCCTCCTCCCATACCACCCCCATCCACCCAGGAAATTATTTACTTAATTAGCAGGAATTTAACCAACTAATCAGCTACAGTTGTTGCTATAGTTTTCTCCTGCTGCATTTCATTGACTGTTTTCGCTGTATTGTTCCCGAACATTGCCATCTGTTCTAGGTATTGCAATTCAAAGTTATTGTTTGCTTGCACGGGGAATACAAAACTTTTAGTGGGGATATTTCACCCAAACAAATTATTTTCTTAAATTGGTATGAATCAGTCAACAAGTTGAGGCGTTAGCATCCCAGGAATCCCCACATTGGCCATTTAACAACTGAGCCCAGAAGGCTTTCTGCTGTGCTCCCAACATCCCTATGGTGAGGAGCATCCCTCTTGAAGGCAGCTCCTCACCACAAAACAGTCAGTGCCACCAAACTGTCTGCCCAGTGCTGAAAACCCTCCATGCTCAGACATTCCTTGAAACTGAAGCTATAATTCAAACTCTTCAATGACAACAACAAAAAAAATTAAGAAAAAAGAAAGGAAAAAAAAAGAGAGAGAGAAGGAAAACACATTTCTCCAGCAATTTAGCTCCTCTCTAACTCTTGGATAAGCTTGTTTGAAGTTCCTTCATCACCTTCAAGCACAGCTAACTGAAGTCTTCTGTGTGTTTACAACCCCATTTTTCCATTTACAAAGAGAAGCACAACACACCAGGATTGCACAGGAGCAAGTAATAAATGACATTATATAAAATACAATAATGACTTGAAGAGAACGAGAAGGTAATTCAACAATTGCTTAGTGAGTTCAAGGAGCACTCTTCTGACATCCTCAACTGCACATAATGATAGAGTTCAATATCTTTTGTACTCTAATGGGAATTACAAAAAAAATTATTGCATTACAAAATGCAAAAGGAGAGCTCACCTATTACAAACATAGATCATGCTACAGGCAAACCTCATTTTTACATCATATTAACAAGAAAATTTTTGTGCTTATTAATGTAGGGGCACTTCTTCACTATAAAAAATGAAGTATGCACATTTGTTTACAGTTATATTTAGTATTGTTAAATAATCCTTTCCTCATGAGCAGGTGCCTGAGCTTTGTGATCAGCAATGACTTGCAGGCGAGGCACTGTGGTCAGTCAGTGACAGATTCTCTTTTTTCCTCAGCACACGGCTGTATTGCCATTTGCTCTCCTGGAAATCCTTGCCTTGCCGCATCGTTACCCTGCAAAGAAGAAGGGATTGATCTTATTGGGATTTGTCGCTTTTCTGTATATCAGTTGGTAAGAACTTAAGCACTTTTTCTTCAAGTAATCTACTTTGTAAAATAAGGCCAAACACTGTACTTTAGATCCAAGTTCCCATCCACACACATGGAAGACAGCAGTCTGTTCTGTGGAAAAATCATTTAAACTTCAGCTGAGACTCATGAAAACTATTTCCAAATGTAGGCAAGGCAGGTTTCTTCAAACACAATACAGGTCCTGAGACCTTACATAATGTCTCCTTCTCTTGCAAGGCCTCTTACAGGAAAGTAACTGAATTGCCATAAACTCAGGGGTACTTTGAGTAATGTCTTCTGGGCTGGAGTTTTTATTTCTACCGGTACCATCAAATTTACCTCCAACTGCTGTCTTGCTCACTGCAAAGACACCAAATCCCAAAAGGTCTGCGGGTCATGGGAGCAGGAGAGGAGTAAAACTCAGTTTGGTATTTGGCAGGGACACATGGCTGGTCTTAGAAACTTGAGACAGAAAATGATACTTGGAGCCAGGGGCAAACTGGTGGGTAGAGAGGAGGCATCCGCCCCGCTACCAGCTCCCACTCTACCAGTGGACACTGCCTACATTTCCAGCAATGCATGAGTTGATCCCCAACTTGATGGAGAACAATCCTGAGAGAATAAACTATATCTAATCAGCACCTCCCACAGCTCATAGCCATCTGTCCACCTGCTGTGTGTGTCATGTGCCCCTGGAGCTGGGTTTGCTCATTGCATCCCAGCTGCAGTGCTGGGATATGGAAGCACTGCCACTCCATGTAACTATGGACAGCTGCCAACACTTCAAACCTCTCAGAGGTTGCCTTATATTGAGACCCAGCTCAGGAAGGGATCTGTATAATTTCAGGGTATGCTGTGATAAACTTTCCAGAGATGAGGAAACATCCAGGCTCTAGCGTGGAGAATACAGAACACCTGTAAAACAAGAAGAGGATACAGGTCAACAAGGAAGTGACTTGTCCTCATGCAAAGACTTCTGAGAAGTCTGGGACTATGAGGAAACCCATCCTTCCCATTACTACTTACCAGTTCTCACTCTCAGCTAGAAACCGTCTTCAGCCCAGTGAGTGAAAATCTGAAATAGAAAACAAACTGTACAAATGAAACACTTGTGTGACTTGAAACCCAACAGTGTCTGTGGAAGCAGGGGACTTCACTGCTACATTACATAAGCAAATTAGGAGCCATTTATTCTAATCCAGCCCAGAGCCTAATAGGATTACGACTACGGCTTCCTAAATTCCTTTTCTATGTTCTGATTCACCCAGTTGCTTAACGCCAGCTTTGTTTTGCTTGTCTTATGACAACATTTGGGTTTTACTGTCTTTGAGATCAGACTGCTCTTCCAGCAAGTAGTGCAGCCATGTGTGTCGTGCTTTCCCCTAAAATCTTTATTGGCTGAGCAGTTTCACCTCTCAGGAGACATGGCTCACATCAGGACCTGAATCCACACCAAAGGATGAAGATCAACACAAGCACCAACACATCTGAGCCTGCCCTGTGAGTTGGTGCTACTTTGTGCTACCAGGGTCCTGAGTGGAAGGTGGTCCCTTAAGTCCTTGTCCCCTGTGTCCCAGGGCCCTGATGACTGGGTAAAAGATATTAGGATGCCAATACTGTTTCCAAATCAGCAAGGAACCTCCTGCCTGCCTTCTTTTTGTCTCCACTTCGTGGCTCCCTGCAAACCACAGACAACAGCTTTCAACCAACAGAAAAATGTTCTGGTCTGTGCACTGAAATCTTAACACACGTACCTATTTTACTGTTGGTGCTGCAACCTGGTGATTTAATAGCCCCATTTGGGCACCATATGTTTCACAAGCAAGAGTCCTTCCTACAAGCCTCTCCTTGAACTGTCACTGCCATCGCTGCAGTGTTGAAGGGCCGAGAAGTGACTGGTCCCTCCAAGGCAGCGGAGAAACTGAGCAGCCAGTTACACCTTGCACCAGACACCTGCCTCTGAGCAGGGTTTCACTGTGGCTTTGAACACCCTGCGTAGTCATTTGTTTGGGTTTGAAAATACACGTTGGAGTGCTTCACCAGCTGGCCAAATTGCATCAAGATAGTCTAGTTCCTTGTAACATAAAAGAAAGGTGGTTGTCGCTCTCTGTTTTACTGTTTGAGACACAACATGAAAAGAGGAGTCCTGTGCAGTGAAGAACACATGCTGACATTTGCACAGGCTCCACTTAGCACCTGGACTTCAGTATTTTTGCTCAGCCTCTCAGGGGCCTTTCCTGCAGGCTTTTATTTTTTTATTATTATTATTTAGGTGTTTCACAGCTCTGTTTGTTAGATGAAAGAATCTTGAATCATGAAAATGAGTCTGTGCATTTAAATATCTCCATGCTCAGTCCAGACAGCTCTACTATCAATCCCCTCCATTTCTCCACTCTATCCCTTAGGTGAGGATTAGTAAATCTGAATTTACAGGCAAGACAAAACCACCTTTTTTATGCCCCACTCCTTCCTTCTTTTACTAGAGAAAGGAAGAAGCATCTTTTCAGCCTTTTTTTGCCCTCCTTAGCATGCCCCCATTCTTCAATGTCACGACACAAATTTCAGGATAGTGGGGCAGCCTGTTTGTCACTTCTCTTTGAGGCATGATGCTCAGTGTCAGGGACCAGGCTGGCAGCCATCAGAAGAAACTGCGATTACATTCCCGTGTTGGAACTGGTGGTGGAAAGTATGGCATACTCCTCAGATACGGGGGTTTTAAATAAAGATTTAAATCTTTAGGATCATTTGGACCCAAAAGTTTATTTTAGGGAAGTGCTGCCCTCGTTAAAATGGCAGACTCATAACAATCAATGAAGACCTGCCCTATTTCTTAAATTCTTTACATAATCAATACAAATACAAAAAAAAATCTAGTCACAAAAAAGGTAATTTTTTCCTATGCTTAATATATAAAGATCACTTTTATAGTCTTAAAGTTCAGGCATTTTCTAGCAACCACCCTTATGAGCCATAAACAATGAACATATTACCAATGAATCAACAGGCACTGCAGGATATCTTTAAAGAAAATTAAAAAGGCAGAAAGAGAGGGCCCTATTAGAAGCAAAGAAACCCTACAAAGCAGGCATATTAATCATCTTCCTTTTCCTTCTTTTCCAAACCATGCTTTGCAAACAAAGTTCCAGCATGAAAAGGTG
The DNA here is from genome assembly GCA_013397935.1 of Dasyornis broadbenti. Classification (NCBI taxonomy): domain Eukaryota; kingdom Metazoa; phylum Chordata; class Aves; order Passeriformes; family Dasyornithidae; genus Dasyornis; species Dasyornis broadbenti. The sequence goes on from VZRN01006242.1 coordinate 94,489, forward strand.
AAGCAGCCACATCTGTTTCCCACCTACCCATTCCTCTTTCCTTCCTCCTCTTAGAAAATAAAAAGTGCTGGAGAATTCCCCTTGCCCTCTCGCCTCCTGAAAACTTTCCACACCTCAAAAGAGTGGTCAAGAGCAGAAGGATTGAGACAGGGAGGAACAGCTCTGTGTCTCCACAGACTCCAGTGATCTGGATAGGGGCTGAAAAGCTGTTGTAACTAAAGAGCAATCATATGTGAGAGCTTATTTGAGTAAGCTTCACTTAGCATAGCCAAGTGCACATCCCTGTTCCTGAATATTTTGCTGTTTCACTGAGCTTTTACTGCTGTTAATAGCCAATGCCACCAGGGTGACACCAGAATATTGTGTGCATTTCAACCTGCACTGAAACCCATCTAATTTAGCAGTGGCTCAAGTGTGCTTCACAGCAAACAGCCCAAGTGTCGAGGAGATGTATTGACAGCCGAGCTAATTTTCTCTGTATCAAGTCTGTTTTGATAACTCAGCCCTTTAGGAGTTGGAAATTATGAAGCGGTTCTTCTAACTGAATGGTCCTAACCAAATGTAATTTCTCTCCTTCCTTGCCTAGGGTCCTGTGGATTTACTCTGTGACAGGAGAATGGGTATATCCTCTCTTTGCTTTGTTCAGCCCCTCTGGGCTAGCAGCCTTTTTTGCCGGTAGCCTTGCCGTCATCGTCTCCTTCTACAACTTTGGAGAGTTCCTCAACCGTATGATATGGGGTCAGTCCAAGTTTTGTTCATTACTTCTATGCATATGAAAAAAAAACCCTAAAATTAATTTCTGTAATTGCCCAGGCAGGCAGGGAGAGGAAGGGAGCATGAGTGCACTGGGGAACGTGTGGGGTGGTGGCATTTGGGTGTCAGATAGTGATTGTCAGGTCCTACCCATGTGCTAACCAATAAAGAACAAATTGGAGCAAGGATCTCAACCCTACCAGATAAATGCTGGGCCACCATTCTCTAATGTGGCTCAAGAAGCATCTCTTACCAGTATAATCACTGGATTTTGAATTCCTGCTCAAAGAAGGGTCCAGAGAAGCCACATGTCTTGGGCTAAAACTCTTACACCTGCATCACATGTTGTTTGTCAGACATGGGAATAGCAGGGTTTACTGAAAATTTACAGGAATGCATTGGTGTATCCAAGCAAAAGCATTGTGGCAGCAGCTCCATGACTAAAACACTTTGGAAAGTTTTACAAACTGTTGAGAATTTCTCCCTTCTGCTTTGGTAGTGGTATAACCAGTAATGATCTAAAAAACTGAAAGGCAGCTTTCTTGGACAAATGGGGAGCTGGGCAGGGGGGAAAGTAGTTTAGGAGAGCACATTTAACAAGTGGAAGAAAGAGGGAAATGAGGAAGTACCTTTGGGGATTTGGCATGGGATATTATCATTATTATTGTTATAGTCATTATGATTCCTTCTGGTTTCTTCTTTCCTTTTTCATTCAAGATTAAGTTTTTGAGGATGAAAGTGTTTCTGTCACGAAAACGTGTGTATTTTATTTAGGACAAATGTGTGAACATTTGCAATTTCTTAAACTAGCTTTCTGATGAAAGAAAAAACACTGCAAAAACACCTCTGAAAATAAATAAGACAACCTCCCTCTGTTCTCAGGGAACATTTGATGCCTGATCCATTTTGCAAAGTCTCACATGCCTGTCAAGCCAAAGTAGAGTGTCTGTAGCTAGTCTCTCACCATCCGTACTCAGCTACCTAAAAGCAGCAGATTGACTTTCAAATGTGCTGAATAACCAACTTCATCGCTTGATACCTTTGCAAACAAGATGCTTGCTCTACTTGTCCATGTTTGGACATTTTGGCTGCATTCTATTCTGCATAAACATAATATGAGATGAGGTTTGCTGGTAAATGAAAACAGATCTGCAGCCTTTCTGCACTAGCTCTGGTTTAAGAGGCATCACATAAATAGTAACTATTACTAATCAAAGACCACATCATCACTACATGATGGCATAAGTGAGATATCTGATACATCTGGGTATCAGATTTTTTTCATCACAGAGAACATATTAGTAATTTCAGGCCTAGAGTATATCTGCTGCATAAGTTGGAGATAATTAGAATTAAAATAATTTTATTTCCAAAGTGTTAACTGATTGGACAAAAGGTTGTGCCAAGCAGAGATCAAATTAACTGCAAAAATTAGATGCATATTCAACAGCTGATTAAAGAAACTGGGGCAAGCACTCAACTTTTCTGTGCACACAGAGAGGCTGAAAAGCATCCCCAGTTGTGGTAGCATGACTGTAACCTCAGAGTATATATATAAAACAATACACAATATTCTCCATTGATATCTGGTGGGCTCTTGCAATCCCTGGAGGCCTCCTCTGTGTGGTAGGTCAGCCTCTCCATGCATACTTGGTATTTTTCAAAGGAGCCACAAAATCCTGGCTGTAATAATTACATGGTGTTTTCATCCACGTGCAAGACACTCCCCTTGAGCTACAGTTCCCCATGTTGGTGCCAAGTGTTTTTCCTGATCCATTTCCCAGCTGTGTCCACCCAAGAGAAGAGTAGGACTTCCTTAAGCTGGTATCAATAACGAAGTCCCAATAAGCCTTGAAACAAAGCCACAGGGAAGCTATTCCAAATTACAGTGTGCCAGAGTCTTAATATATTCCTGACTGAGACAAATCTTTGGTTCAGCATTGCCAGAGAAAAAAGAGCTGTGAACTGAACGAAGATGTGATTCCAACATACCTTTGTTCACACAGCAAAAATGGCTCCATGTACTTTTTTTCATCCTACCCTTTCTTGTCTCTCCTTCCCATCACAATAACGCAGAGGATGCAGTTAAAATGATCCTGCAGAAAACAAAACAAAAGACAACAAAAACCAACCCCCACACTCAAGGCAAAACTATCAGTGGTGGTAGAGGACAGATCTCTTCATCTTTCCATACCCTCCATCCTGCCCACCTCCTGTCTCTCCCAAAAAGAAAAAGTACATGGAATGGCACTTTTGATCTCTTGCTTCCTCCTTATTCCCCAAAGGCAGCTTGGATTACAGAGTAATCTATTAGGTTCCTATAGGCACCTCTGAAAACACCTTCTCTAGTAACACGTGCAGCCACCAAACAATTAGACCTGATGCTGGTGGGATCTGACAAGGCAGAGCTCTCTGACTGGGCTGCTGACACCAGGATTCTCTCCAAAGGAAAAAAAAAATCCAGGGCTGTTGCTTCTTTTTATTTCTTTCCCACTCGAATGAAGAATGGTTGCCCAGATGTGTTTATTCAAATGTGCAAGAAGAGATTAACAAACAGCTCCACCAGAGTGGCAAGCCTGGCTTCCTTCTGGACTTACATCCTGTGGCAGACAGTAGGCTGCAAATGAAGCTTGTTCCACAGCACATCATGCTTCATATGGGCTCTTCCACACTCCCTTATAACTCCAGGCAATTATTATTTTTCCTAAAACCAGGTGCATAAATATTTACTCTTACTCACTCTTAAAGGTATATTTAGTTCCAACTTATTCCAAAGTCTATAGATGGCAGTTTTCAGCTTCAAGCAAGTAAGTGTTAAATCTATGTCCTGTGCTTGACCGAAAAGACGCAGTATCATTTCTGAGAGCTGGAAAATCCAGGCTGTAGAATAATATAACCCCTTTTTTTCCTTTTCAGGATGCCAGACTCTAAATTTATTTTATTATTTATAGACAAACTGTTTCATACAGTATTGGAGGTTTTTAAAATGTATTATCTCTCATGTGCCTCTCCTCTCCCTCCCCTTGCACAGTTGGATTGGTGGTAACTAAGGCAACCCAGCTGCACAGCCTGAGAGGCACAGAAAATAGTACCAGTAATGACTTCTTTTTGTTTTAAATCCCAGAGTTTCTAGAGTACAAGACAATGTTGAGCAATACAGAAACTCCAAAGAGGATAATTTGAAACAATGAGCTGATTCTTTTGCTGCCATAAATTTACCTCAGCCAAGAATTTGGCTGCGGGGTCTCAGTACCAAAGATGAACCGTGTGATAGTTTCTCCCATTCCCAATGGGTGGAAAACATCACACAGGCAACTGATCTCATGTTTCTTTGACCAGTCAAACTAGAATCCTCAAAAATATAGCAAAGCAGTGTTTGCTTGGGCTTTGCTCTTGTTGAGACAACCAGATCCTTGGCAGAAATTTGGATCAAAATTCTCCACATCAGACAGAGCAAGCTTTTAAGTGAGGTCTTTTCTCTAGAACCAGCATTTGAAGGTGAAGCACATTCATTTTTCTTCCATCTAACACATCTGAAAAAACCCCAAAATAACATTCATCAGCTGCTTAATTTCAATACTCTGAAATGCAGGTGGAGAGGAGCTATAGCTAGCAACAGCTACTTGCTCCACCAATGATTGAAAGGTCTCCTGAAGGACACCTGGCAAACCCCTTGCAAGATTTTATAGCCACAAGACCTCTCCCAGAGAAATGCTCATCCCCAGGTGGTGGAACTTTCCTCTGGGAGAGAAATGGGGGAGGGAGTGTGACTGTCAGAGTGAACAGCAGCTCCGACAGACACACCTGGATGCTTGCTGTCCTCCAGACGAGCAAGCTTTGGCCAGCAGCTGCCTGAGGAACACTGGCAGGGGCAAAACAAAAATTAAAGATATTATAATGCAAGGGATAAGGCACAACAAGAACAAGAGACATTGCTCTCAGGAAAAAGAGAAAACTTACTGTGGAATAACTTTCCCATGCTCAGTGCACAGATGGATGTGCTCTTCCACATCTTCTATGAGCTCTTAAATATCTTGGGAGGACATTGCTGAAACCTATTTACCTAAGGCTGAACTAAAATTAAACAACAATCTTCTTTTACCCGACTTTTCCTCCTTTTTTTTGGAGTACTTTCATATTCAATGCATTTTCCAGAAACATATAACATGTTTTAGCAACTGATTATTTTCCCTGAGTTTTATTTTTATATTTATGTGCTTTTGAAACCAAGCTCCCTTAATACCCTGTAGCCTTGGGAAATCCAGTCTATGTGGCAGCTCACAAATCTGTGCAATACAAAGCAATACTTTAATAAGATTGAATTCTTGATGCTCTCATTATTCCGAGCAGCTGTTGAGATTGCAGAAACCCGAATGGCAAATAAAGGGATGCAAAGGGCAACCATGTGGGGTAAGAAGTCGTGCTACCATTGTGCTGGTACAGGCTTATCAACAGCAGCTTTTGTATGAATGTTAAAATGCTGATGTTCTGCATGTAGTTACTACTCCAGACACAAGTTCCACCCTTTGTTATTACAGTATCCAGGAGGGATTTTTAAACTGAAATTCCTTTGCAGAAGATTTGTTGTATCATGCCTTTAAAAACAAATAAGAGTCCAGAGTCTATCTATTCCTTTCAGTGACCAAATAATGTTTATATCCATAATTTCACTATATTGTCTATGATGAATGGAACTCAGATTTAAGAGGATTTAAATCCCAGAGTTTGCAAACTAAATATGAATATTTACCTTTGATTCATCCATTTGTCCTAGTTGTGCCACAAAACCCATGATGGCACATTTATGTCCTTCGTATTTGTCACTCCCCAAAGCTGCAGTTTGCCCCTCAGGTAGAGATGACTGACTGTTTAAAGGAAACTTGCACTATCTGTTACACGTCCTATTCTTGGCGATAAGTTTATCTGGTGATCCACTAGAGGCAGACCAGCTCAGAACCTCTGGCAAACCAGAGCTTACAAATTCATCAGTGGAGGCCAGACATTAACAAGTGCTGGTTAACATGCTGGCCTTGGCCTAGCAGGCTACTCTTTTTCTTTGTGGTTTGTTTTTTTTTCCTTTTTCCTCCCCCTTAAATACCTGTTTGTTCTGTACACACCAATACAGAATCACAGAATCACAAAATGAACTAGGTTGGAAAAGACCTTTAAGATCAACAAGTCTAACCTCTGACCTAACATCTCCTCATCAAGTGAACCATGGCACTCAGTGCCATGTCCAGTCTTTTTTTAAACACATCCAGCGACGGTGACTCCACCTCCTCCCTAGGCAGACGATTCCAGCATGCAATCACTCTTTCAGTGAAGAATTTTTTTCTAATGTCCAGTCTAAACTCTCATTTCGTTGGTTGTTGCCTGCGAGAAGAGACTGACCCCCACCTGACTACAACCATTTTTCAGGCAGTTGTAGAGACAGATGAGGTCACCCCTGGGTCTCCTTTTCTCCAGGCTAAGCACCCCCAGCTCCCTCAGCCGTTCTTCACAGGGCTTGTGTTCCAAGCCCTTCACCAGCCTTGTTGCCCTCCTCTGGACACGTTCAAGCATCTCAACGTCCTTCCTAAACTGAGGGGCCTAGAACTGGACACAATAACAATACAGCAGTTAGCGTTTCCGAGCCTCTGAATTCTATGGACAAGGAAAGATCATTTAAAGGAGAGTTTCCTGTGAGTGAATGATCATTGGCAGGGAAGAAGAGAGGCTGAGACAGTGTGTTTGAAAAGGTACCCATAAATAGTTGATTATTGCCACACTGGATGCCCCACAGTAGCGCGACCAGTCTCTAACTGGTGCTTCAGAAAGCTGTGGGATTTCAGTAGGTCCTGTGTTGTCCTGACCAGCCATGTGAGGATCCTCCAGATATCCCAGGTGCAGGGATTACTCATCTGCTGCCCTTCCAGACATGCTGTATTTTTAAAGCTTTTCAGATACTCGTGCAACAAACTAGGTTTGTTTGGTGGCACATACTTTCTTCCACGGGCAAAGCACAATTATTCTCAATGGGTGTGGCTCATGGAAGATTTCAAATCATTCCTCAGTCGCTGAGTAATCTGTTACTTGCTGGGGACATCCCAGGCTCATTTGACTTCTGCAGCACTTTCACATTAGCAGCTGGTCTAAGACATGCACTCGCAGTTTACTCCCACTCCCAGATGGGTAGAGTTCCCCAGGGATGTTGGGGCTGGTTTCACATCCTTCTCATGCTTGATATATGAAAGGACTTCTCTGTTATGCCTTCCCACCCACACCCCAATAATATCTTCTCCTCTGTCTCCACACAGGAGATTCAATAGTAATACTGGACCACAAGTGGAAAGGCAAGTGAATCCTCCTCTTGAAGCCAAACAATCTCTCCATGAATGCTGAAGCCATGAAGTAGAGGAAAATAAATGCAGCTGTGATAAATCCTTTCTCCAATGCATTGCAGCTTCTGGTGAAGCCATTATGACATCAGACATATGGAAAACTGGTGGAAAATATGAAATGTTTGCCTCTTTCATGATAACTCTGCAACTGCTATGAATAAGAAAATTGTGTTCATCTGTTTACACAGATTTCTCATCTCTTGCACAACGTACGTGAGGATATGTCCATGGTTAAAAGTCGTCACTGGTAAATGCACTCCCTCATGAGCTTGGCACCACTCTGTAAAAGACCTGTGAATGCAAGCCAGCTCTTGTTTGGATTGCCCTTCATCAAGTCTGGAAAAAATTAAGAGGAGAGATAATTTTAACAGTGCTGTGACTTCCAAGCTAGCTAGATAACAAATTGGGCTAACAAGCACTGTAATTAGAAATGTCTGCTCAGAAAGTTCACCATGAAGCCGAGTTCTTCTAATGAGAAACTTTCTGTAATATTAATATGCTTAATATCTCCCCTCCATTTTAACAGGAAATCTGAAGGCAACAGTTTCTTCCTTTTTCTTGGTTTCAGTTAATCTTGCAGCAAAAGTAACCTAATTATACTGACTGTATGATTGCTTTGACAGAAAGCATGTTAATTTAAAGCACTGTTTAACATAAAGCTGCCTGCCATATAATTACACTCCATTCACATGTTTACTAATTTTCCTCAATATAGTTGATTTCTGTTATTAGCCTCAACATTTTGTTAACATCCAAAACACTGGAGATCTGCTTTGCAAACTCCAATAAACATGCAAAACCGAGAGTAGCATAAGTGTTCCGTAATGGTCAATGTGAAAAAGAAAAATCTCTGTTATTATTCCTGCATTCAAAGAGGATTTGAAACTAGCTGCAGTACTTAAATGTCTAACTCCATGGTCATTGCCAAAACCCCTCGCTTAGAGCTACTGTGCACACAGTTCACCAGGATGTTATTTTCACCTTTCAAATGCTGCTGGAGCTTAGTAAAAATGAAACACATTGTAAGCTGCCCTTGAGCAATAAAAAGATAATGTGTATACATAAGATTGTTCTTCTCACGTGTTAAGCACCTGATAAAAACTTTAATCTGGGAAGTTAACATGCTAGGCCTAGACTGTAAACTAAGTGAACTCAATGAGACACGTGCATGCATTCAGTAGTTCCCAGCTTATCTAGATAACTCACTCCAGCTAACTTTGCAAGCAGAATGTAACCAGTTACACATGCCCACACACAAACACACTCTTGCCTCCTTTTCTCTTGAAGCTAAAGCAGAACATAGAAAGAATTCAGCTGAAAGATGCTGGTCAAAGGAAACGTTGGAGAGACAGACAGAAGAAAAAACATGAAGGGAATTAGGGAAGAAGAGAAAGTTATGGTAACTCCCTGTACAGGTTTGTTGAGTGTTTTTGTCTCTACCTCTTTTCTTTTTTAATTGTTTTATTTTGTACTGATACTCCAGTACAAACAGTTTAATTGCCAGCAACTCAAAATGAAGCCTGGGCCCCAGCACAGTGAGATAGGTCCTTTCACTTCCAACCAGAGGAGCCGAAAGGCAGATCTCACCCTCAGCTCCTGCTCACACCAGGGATACCTTTGGGATCTGATGTGGTGACTGAGCTTCTGACTACAGGGCTTTGAGGAGAATCGTGGGGGAGGTTGTTTATTTCTTTGAAAAGGGCTCAGAAGAGGCACTTCTCTCTACTACATCCTGTATGGATTCCAGTCATGCACTTTGGGAAAGCAATAAGGAATGCCTGTCCCCAAAACACAACTGCTGGGGGCCTTGGATTTGCTTTGCATCTTTCTCTGATGCCCATGAAGTCCTGAAAGGAGGAAAATGTGTCACTGCTCACAAACCAGCATTTTCCCTGTGATTTCCAAAAGGCTTTACTGTGGCACCCTGAGTAAGGATCTGGCCTTGACAACATTTACACCAGATTCCTCTTTCCAGTCCACCAGTCTCTCTCGTTTCATTTTAAGCATGCAAAGTCAGTCAGAACTGTTTATTTATAGCCGTCGATGTTCATGGCTGTATAAATTAGCTGTTATTACTGAATGAGGTGCCCGCCCACTCGCCCAGAGCAGCTGCACAGGAGCCCTTTCATGCTGCTTCACGGAACGCAGCCCCAACGGGGAGGGGAACAACGCTGTCCCAGGCAGACGAAGGGACCGCGGCTTAAACCCTTGGGCGAAAAACCAGCAATTAATTTTTTCCACAGTGCAATCTGCAGCATGACAACCACAATTACCTAATACTGTTTAGACCTGCCACTTGTATTTGGCAGAGAGAGAAAATGTAGGATTAAATTCACCAGAGGGGAAAAAACCCACCCAAATGAGAACCTATCCCCGGACTTTCATTTTACAAGATTAAGCAATATTTGTTTGGAGGGAGTGAGGGGGATGGGGACAGTAAGGCGATGTAAAAGCAAAACTGGTTGTTATTTGAGACAGAGCACCATCAGAAAATAGGGACCCATCTCACACACAGACACAGAGCTCTTTCCAGCAGAAACAGCTGGAAAGCAATATCCACCACCATGAGGAGCTTTCATCTTAACTCACACCTTTGTAACAGTTTACTCCCACAAAAAGCATAGGCAAGTGCTAATTTATTCCCTCCCCAGTTTCCCACACAAATTTCTTGGTTTGGGTCTCTGCCAGAGCTTCAGGGTCACAATGTGACCTGAACAACATAATTTAAGATTTTTCCAAGCCTTCAGTTGAACTACTGAGGATTTACTTTGATGGATATGGAGCCAGGATCTGGCATGCAGAAAATATGCATTTACATTCTACCAGAGTGTCTAAAATAGTTGCCCAGGGACGCTAAAATTCAATTTGAGACCTTGTATTCACTTGGCAGAGCACATAATTAAATATTTTGTGCCACAAAATTAACCAGAGTCTCAGGGGTATGGGTAAGAGAAGGCTTAGAATCAACCATGAGAGCCAAACTAAGACCCACTTCCCAGGCAAGTTATTCAGTAAATATTGGGAAAAAATTCATTGCAGTCGTATATGGGTTCATAATAATTTTTGTTAGTTTTTAATCTTACTGATTATCTGTAATAACCTCTTACCTCGGAGAAAGAGGTTATTGGCTGTGTGGATTCATATGAATAACCCCAATATCAAGAACTGATCTTGAAGTAAATCTCCTGCTTATAACTAAGAACTGTTTGTCCTTGAATTAACAATTTGGAAAGAAGCATCAGGTAAAAACCAAATACAATTACAATAGACCAGACCTCATAACAAGTGGTTATATCTCCAAAGCAGAATTTTTGCCTTTTAAAGTGTGCAGAGGCCCTGCCCTGCAAGGAGTTCAATGTTACTGAAAAGCAAACCAAATACCTGATGTGTTTGATGTCAGTACACTTCAGTTTAGATTCCAGACACTGGTGTATCTAAAAATAAGGGTTTGAGTTAAACCTCTAGGGTACGGCCCAATAATAGTTCTGAACTATAAAATTTAATTATAATACTTGGTGTTTCAAATGTCACTTTCTATCAAATGCTCTCAAAACATTTGAGCAAAGCTTCAAGTTCCTTTCACCTTGAGAGGGTTATTTTCCTCACTACCTGGGAGAACAGCACATATATGAGACAAATGTTTTATTCTACACCCAAGACAAACAGAATTACCTCCTCCAAGTATGCAGGATAATATGGTTTCACTGTTGGTATGGATTGTGTTCCTTAAGGAGGGGAGAAGGAAACCAATATATACCAATATAAAACTGTTTTTCATTTTGAGATGTTAATTCAAGTTTTTGATGTGGAACCCCCCAGTGAGTGTGCTCAAGCATCAGTACCCAAGTGGGAAATGAGGACACGTGTATAAAAAGAGCTCCATGGTTAAGCATTTCTTTACATCACGCTTTTCTAGCTGTGGACAGACAAAAGCACAATTGTGGAAATGTGCCTCAAACAGGGAAGAACCACACTCTGAATCACTAAGGTTGGAAAAGACCTCTACAATCATTGAATTCAAACATTAACCCAGCACTGCCAAGTCCACCACTAAACCGTGTCCCAAAATGCCACATCCACACGTCTTTTCAACACTTCCAGGGACGGTAATTCCACCACTTCCGTGGGCAGCCTGCTCCAGCCCCTGACAACCCTCGCTGTCCTTGTAGTGAGGGGCTCAGAAGCGGACACGGGACCCGAGGTGTCGCCTCAGCGGTGCCGAGTGCCCGCTGAAGTGGGATGGATCCCTGCTGCCGCCGACTCCCCCGCCCCACAAAACCGACCCAGGACTCGGCATCTCCTTCCCACCGAAGGTTCCGCCGCTGTGAGGGCTCCGTGCGCTGCAATTCCCGGCGGGAAGGGCAGCAGGGCGGGAGCGCTGCCGCAGCTCCCGAGGCGCCACAGCGCCACCTGGCGGGAGCCCAGGCGGGAGCGGGAGCGCCCGGGGGTGCTCCCGGCCGAGCTGTGCCGGCCCTCAGCGCCGGGAAGGGCCCGTTCCCAGCCCGGAAAGCTGCCGCCTCCTCCCCGCAGCGGGTCATTGCAGCGCCATGTGCATTTGGGGGCGATTCCAGCGGTACCGATGGCGTTCCGGGGTGCAGCAACCGGGGGTCGCTTCAACGTTCTCAACAGCGTTAATTAGTATTTCGCTACCACACGTGCCTGATCGATCCCCAGAGACGCACCAGCGTTTACTTCTCAAGCACGGGCGCAGTGTTTTGGCACAGGCGTTCTTGCACTCGAACATCTGTGAATCCGAAGCAGCCCCAACCCAAAAGCAAATCCCCGCGGTGTCCCACTGTGGCGCCTCACAGTCAACCAACACCACCTTATTAAGTCAAAATCACAGGAAGAGGGAGAATAAATAGAAAGTAATTTTGATCAACACGTAACAATTACGTGCAAGAGGAAAAAACCCAAAAGTTAATAGAGCACATTATTTGTATCCATAGGTTCAGGTTTGTGGATGTTCCGTACTTTTTTTTATTTTTTTCCCCCTCCTTTTTTCTCTTCCTGCCCCCACCCCCCTTTTTTTTTTTTCTTTTTAAAAACAGATGTTGCCAAATGTTGTTGAATCACACATACTCTAAAATACCTCGCAATCATTTGTGGAACAACCCCCAGGCTCTAAACCCTTGTATCACTAATGCAGCCTCCTTGTTGCTAGCTGCCAAACAATAGCCATTGTTCCTGTAGGGTCTAGCCAAAAATAATATGATGTGCAACTGCCTTCCCACTGTTGTCTTTGCAAAACTACTTGAAAGTTCCAGAGATGCCTTTACGGATGGTGTACAGCACAAATAAACCCAAAAGGAGCAGAACAATTTGAAAAGCTTGTAGGAACATTGGAAGTGGGTGGAGTAGGAACAAGAAATTTGTAGGGGATGGAAGAGAGAAAAGCATTACGAGAAAGAGTTTTTATTAAATGATAGTGAAGTGTTTAGCCAAGCAGCTGTTTTCATGTTGTTGTAGAAGTGAAAACACAAATATTTGAGTACTCATATCACTACAACTTGCCCATAATTAATGAGCATGGTGGTTGCTCAATCGCGTCTTAAATGTTGCTTTTATGCAGCTCTGATTTTAGAATCACTTTGAATGAGGATTTGGGAGGGGATATAAAAAGCCTACCTCTCCTGATTGGGGAAATAGATTATCAGGAGAAGAAATGTCTGGAAATCATAGGGGTCACAGACCCACAGCTCTTTTGGGCTCCTGATATACATATAGCCTGTTGCTTATGGGAAGTCTGTATTGAATTCAAAACTTGGCAGAAAAGTACAGAGGGGAAAATTCCAAAACCCAAAATGGAGTTATTTCAAACTGCCACCCTAATAATTGAATTTAATTCCCAAGTGTAGTTTATTAAATCCCAGTGAAGGATCAGATTAGCTTTTCTGCTATCAGTAGTCCAGGCTACAGCAGAGGCACCCTCATGAACCAGTGGAACATCATACTGTTGTCTGTTTTGTATATCTCTGGAAATAAAGATCATTCGTCTTCCATCAACAATACATTTATCAATGAAGAAAGCCTTCAAAACAGGTCAAATCCACATGCACACTGTGCATGGTGTGAAAATTTCAAGTTTTCCTTCACATTTCTAGTTCTAATCATCAATTTACTTAGTCATCCTAAGTCTCAGTCCTAGGCTCTAGAGACGAACTTTTACCTCAGTCTTGAATCAGAGGTGTAGAAAAAACTGAGCAGGTGAAAAAAAGTCATCTCAGCTATTCCAGACGAAAGTTAATTTAAAAAAAAAAAAAAAAAAAAAAGCTAGCAAATACTGAAGCTGGTATTTCCACATAATGCAACTCAATTATGAGTTATTTACTAATCACATCATATTTGTTGCTAACAAATTGTTGCAAGTGCCTGCTACAGTGAGCCTCTGTTTAGCCATTACCAGCTATTTGACAAATGATCTGCAGTGTTAGAAGGTCACAGAAGAATAACAGAGAAACACTGGGGGGAAAAGGAGAAGAAGAAATCTCCAAACCCCAACTGTACAGCAAGACCAGACTGTGGGAGAATCTCAGATATTCTCTATTTAAGTATGGCCATCCCTTATAAGGAAGAAAATCATTACCAACGTAAAGTCCAGCCTGTAGGCAAAGCCTCTGCCACTCAAATGTACCCCCAGTGTGCGTCCCTGGTGACGTGTCCATGTGCTCATCGCGGAAGTATGTTCCACTCAATGTACAGCTGCAGCGACTTCCTCCTCGGGGGACACGGCACCTATATGTCCAGAGAAACACACATGTGGGCCCAGGTCCGACCCCCTGACCTCCACATGCTGCAAGCTCCTTCCAGAGCTGAGAGAAAGGAAATGGCCCGGAGGAAACAATGCAGGACATCATTCCATGAGTGCACTCTTGTGGTCAGCTGGGAGAAAAAAAAAGCAACAAACAAAACAGTCATGACAGAAATTAGGCTGATCTGGTCATTACACTGACAGAAAAAATGCTTTTCCTTTTAGCGGTGGTGGTGCCTTTTAGGAGTTTCTGGTTTGTTTTGCTGAATTGCTGGAGTTTGGAGTTTCCTGATTATCAGAGCACTCCCAAAGCACTCCTACGCTCTCTGTCTGTGCATGTGAGTGCTGTCTCCTGTTCGCCAATGAGAAAGGCATTTTTAACAAATTGATAAGACAGAATTTTCCCATACAGTCATTATCAGGCAATCAGAGCACTGCATGGTGTGTTAGGAATGAAAAAATGTGCTCTAACTTGGACAAGCCCTCCAGTTGCTCCCCCTTCCTAGTCTCAGGGTCAGAGCCAGACAGAGAAACAACTCAGGCTACAACACTTGCATTCTTGTAGCACATGCCAGATGCAGTCCTGTGCCCTGGGTTTGGTCCATTTGCCCATCTACCTTAACTGATGGGGAGTTTCAGTGAAGCAGGAAAAACAGTAGCTGAAGGAATAAAAAACCAGTCACTCTATCTAACATCAGCAACAAACCCCACATGCTGTATCTTGTGTGTTGCCCCATACGTTTTGAGGAGCAATCAGTAAAGCACAATTTTCCTCATGCAGACTGAAAATATCTGAGACCTGGGCTTGTAATGCAAACCATGCTTCCGCTGGGGTTTGTATGGGAGGGTTTTCCTATGGGAATGAGGCAAGGGGCAAAGGGGAATTCTCTTTTTGCTAACATACCATCCCATCAAACACCTAAAATGTCCAAAGAATTGAAGAGGAGATTTAGGTTTGGGCAACCAGTATGGTCACAGAATAATTTCATAATTAATAGAGGTATTTCCTTCATTTAACTCCAGTTGCAGTGAGCTTTCGGTTCTCTTCTGTGTTGGGAGCAGCCAGGGCATTCCAAGGGCGAGCAGCATGAGGCAGCAGGCCACATTTGTCAACAAGGTGCTGTGTGGGCCAGCTTAAAAACCTCTCTTCCTGCCATTGTTAGCCTCGAAGCCCTGGAATTTCACCCAAATGGATTTGACCCCTTGCTAAACAGCCTGTGCATACTTCCCTGGTTAGGGTATTCCTGTTAGATGAAAAGAAGGAGGGTGTGGAAGTGGAAGAAGAGCGACTTTCTCCAACCCTGCCCAAGCAACATGAACATCCTGCTGCACCTTGGACTCCTGGATGTGCGCATGGGCTTTGAGGAGAAATGGCTTGTCCATTGTCCGATGGGGGGCAGATCTTTGCACCCTCGGTGTGCCCCACAAGCAGCAACTGCTAAAGCCAGAGAAGATAACTCAAACCATGCAGTTCTTCACCCAGCTTGTATTTGCTTGTGGAATAAATTTGTTGGTGACATTTATGACCCAAGCTTTAGGAGAAGTCTGTCATTATGGCAAATTCAAGTCTGAAATCAATTGTACTTTCATACAGTGCAGCTCTCAGTCTGCCCTAATGCCTTGCCATGCTTTCTCAAACCTCTCCATCTGTTTTCCCCCTCATTTTTGTAGCAGACAATGCCCTGCTAAAATCCCTGTACCTTACTAAATTTCACAATTTCATGTAACACAGAATAGTCACCGATCAGTATTACCATCTGCTTCCAGCTCTCCCACTTTATTCTTCTCCATTCTGTTTCCCCAGCCCTCCTATAAGAGAAACTTCACAATTTCTTCCATGACAAGGGTGCCAAAATGCAAAGACAGGACATTGCTGCCACTTCAATTCTATCAGTCAACACATCGCTCTGCCCATACCTGAGGGTGATTCTATAATAAAATTGAATTGCCCAGAAATGAAGAGTACTTAAAGCAAAAACTACTTTCAAAACACCGAACCTAAAAGATCTGGACAGAACATTCCAGACTTAATCAGAAGAGGATCTGGGTCTTCTGGCTTCTGGCATAAGATTTCATTCCCTTTGTCTTCACTGGGCTTTGGTTCGATACATGCCAAAAAATGTTTCCACTGGGCTTTAACTTTGGCCATCCACTCCACTGTGCACTCCTGTACAGTCACGTGCTGTTATTATGGTTCTAATTAGCAAAGGTTACACAGCTATATCTATTGTTTCAGCAAAGTTTTGGCCACAAAGTTCACATGATCATACTGAGCTGAAAATAGAGGTCACCAGGCAATCAAGCTAAGCACATTTCTTGCAATTACAGCTCCTTGTTTGTTTTATTCACACACACTCACCTTCTTCTCCTGCCTTCCCTTCTCCCCAGCCATACTTGCCAGCATACCAGCTTGAAGCAGTGCTGTTGCTTTGTTGTGAGCAGTGACCCTGAATCATGTAGACAGCTGAACTAAATCCTATCACTGTACCCATCCAAACTGACTTTGTCACAGGGGTGACATGGGTGTCCCTTGGCAGCCACACGGCAGTAAATGATGTTACAGCAAAGACACAGCATTGGAATGGACAAAGCACATTGAGTTAATCCTCAAGCCAAGGCTGCTCGTAGCCAGCAGATCCAAATAATTGACTGAGAGTTCTCCCTGTCCCAAAACAATAATGAGAGATAAAAAGGGATTTGGACGTTGTTCCCCTTTCACTCTCATCCAGAATCCAAAGAAACAAACATCACACATGCACGCAATCAGGTATTTTGAAACAAAAGTGCACACAGAAGATTGAAATTGTGGAACAAAGTCTGTTCTTAGCATCACTGTCAGTAGTTGTGTAAACTACGTCAAAACTTTGGCCCCTGCAATCTAATAGAACTATCATTTTCTTCTCATCAAAAGGTTTATGCCTGATGAGTTACATAAAGTGATTATTATTTTATATATCGCTCTCTGTGGCTGTTTTCTTATTTACATTTCACCCATCTTGGACTGTGTGGTTGAATGAGACTATTTTACTTTTATATTCATCCTGTCACGTTGTTGGTTCTTAGGAGCGAGCCTGAGGTACTTAAGTTTGAATCACAGCAATGAATATTGATATTCAAGATTTGCAAAAGGTTAGCTTAATATAGCATATTAATTTAATTAATTCAATACCTGGAAACTATTATATGGATAGTATTAACCTGTTTAAGCCCTGCTTGGTTCAGTTTAATTATGCCTCTTAGAGATTCAGGTTACTGATAAATGTGGTCTGCCACCACGCGCTGCTTTTCACTGACTTTAAATGCCATGTTGAAAAACTGTGACATTAAGAGTACTTCAGCTGGGGTTCTTTTTGTTTGCATTCTGCCCAGAGATCCCGTAAGCCCTATGCTGTTCTCAGAAGCAAAATGATGTCTAGTATCTCTTTTTCTGCCTTTTGTGCTCTATTTGCGAAAAATCAGATTTTCTCATAATTAAGTGGCACTAGAACAGATGAGTCTAAACCAAGATGCCACCCCAATTCAGGGTAAGAAAATTAGGGGTTTGCAACATGGCTATTGTACTCCATAGACACAGTCTGGTACACAACCTGCTGTCGGCTCTCCCTCCTGCACTGTCAAGGATGTGAAAGCCCACGTTTGAGATCAGCTCAGCTGCAGGCTAGGGCAACACATGTGGTGAGGAACTCAGGTGACACAGGCCAGTTGTTAAAATCCTTGAGCATCTCTGCAAGGGAATCAAACCAGGTAACCCAGAGGTGGTATGCAGAGAGCACTGGTGTCTGGAACAACAACCTCTTCCCAGAAACTACCTTTTGTTCTTTAACTTCCCCACTAGTTTATTCCTTAACAGCTTCTCCGTGTAGTGGGGCCTTAAATAGCTCTTCTTGAGCTCTCTAGCTTGAGAGAAAAGGTTGCCAGCTATCCTCAAATCTAGCAGTAATCCCTCCACCTAAACCTGTGTAAAACAAGGTTTATTTGTGGGCCACAAGGTCTGTTGTTAGCCACATATTTTGTGCCTGTAGTGGAGTGGTTACCTTCTTTTTCATAAAAGCAACCACAGAAAAGTCACAATGAGTTTAATTTAATGTTAAGATTTATCCTTTTCTCAAGAATTAAAGGTGTTTCAAATATGGTGGTGAAAACAGACTTTTCTAGATCTCAGAGAAAATGAAGCCAAGTCCTTGGAGACAGATATTCTTGGAAACTCCAAAAATGAACACTAAGGAAAAAAGTGCAGGGAATTCTTTGATAAGAGGTTAGAGATCAGATCTGATACAGCAAACAGAAAATTTTTGTTCTTTCTCAAAAAATAAGGGGGTTGATCTGATCAGGATTCCTCGAAAAATTTGCCCAAGAATTAACTTACTTTGGAAACAGAATGGTAATTAGTACCCCTCTCCTCAAGCATCTGTTTTGCTTTCCCAGGTAATGCATTTTTAAGCACAGTATTGACTAGCTTTGATTTAATGCAGGTTTTCCTGTGACTACTTACCCGTAAAAATGAAGATTTTTCCTCCCTAAATGCAAATAAGAAGCAATAACATTTTAGAGCAGGAGGTATCAAACTACATAGTGGCTTATACCTGGAATACAACTGTTCAGAAATTAAAATAAAAAATAATGTTCATTCTTAATAAAACAAAATGTAAATACTCCCTTTATTACACCTACTTTTTTATTGCTCTTCCTAACTTCCACATTAATAAATGCTGTAGCCATAATAAAGTCTGGGAAGCTAATGGGAACATAAAGTACCTTCAGAACCAAGTTACAGAGGTAAATATCAACCATATTTCATTTGACTCCATGTAAGAGAAACACCTAGTTTGCCTTTCCCAAGAAACTTTATGCCGTTCTTTAGGAGCACAGAACAGTTTGCATTTTGTTAAAACTGATGCCACTAATGGAAAGAAATGAGAGCTTTCTAATCCAGTGATTTCTAACACAATTTTTCTGTCCCTGCATTAAATTCATATTGCAATGAAAAACGAGTAGCATAGATTAGTTGTGCACTGGAGACTCTTTGCTAGCCATTTCATTCCCAGGCTCTGAAAAGGCTTGCAATTAAATCTGGCAGACACAAGAAATTACTTAACATTAGGCTCGCACAACACAGAGCTCCTGAGAAAGGCCAGAACAGCAGACACTCCTGTTCCAGGCCTCTGTTGCTTCTCAAGGAACAGTGGCAAGAACACATTATTGCACAAGTACCCTTTGTTTAATGGATCTGGTTCAGGCTGTCCTCATGTGAGGCATCCAGCCTCCCTGGAAGGCTGTGCAGGATGCAACAGGTGACATGGGAGGTAGGATGCTATCTCTGTGCCAAAGAGTTTGTGCAAGGGCACTCTACCACTGTAATAAAGGTGGTGAAAGATCATGCCCACCTTCTGCCCCTTCTGGCAATGACCCTACATCCTGTTCTGTTTCTGTTCAGCTGACTTGCTGTTACACACGTATAGAGCAGAAGAAAGGAGCAGCAATGTAAAGCCTTGGTTGGCATTTTGGAAAGGTCTTTGGTTGGGTTTGTTCCCCTCCCTCGTCCCAAGAATAGTATCTCTATTTCTGTCTCTGCCATTTCTCCATCTCTAATGGCATCTTTAACGTCAGCCACAGAGTAAGAAAGGAGTATAACAGAGACAGATTTGGAAGTTACTACAAACCCTTTTTCTAAATCTGTCTCCACATTCCCTATTTCAATAAGTACAGGTTGAGACCAACATGTGGTTGAAGAGGCATCTAAAATCCCCACGTTACTTCACAGCCTTTGAGTCAGGTTTTCAATTATTCTCTTTTTGTGTGAAAGAGTTCAATGAACCTAAAAGAGCATTTTTTTTTAGAAATCTTTTTAAGTGCTTAAAAAACCACAGTGGTGCAAGGACAGGAGTCAGAACTCTGTGTAATGGGTACAAAAATATTTTACACTGGAGCTGGTGACATTGACTTACTTTCTATTCCACAGCTTGCTCCTGCTTTCTACCTTTCTGGTCTCCTAAGTGTTGCACATATTCATGGTAGTCTTCCAGTGGTGAGGTTGCAGTGAGAGTGCAGGCAGCAGCCCTCACCTGCAACAGAAAATGAGCTTCTGTTAATGCTAGGAATATCCTATGCCATTTACAAGTGCCAAGTTGTTTGGTTGTGGATTTGGTTTTTGTTTTTTTTTTAAGAGATACGCGTTTTGGAAAACACGCTTGCTTCCTCAAAATGCTAAGCAACTTCACAATGTCTCATAGGAAGGAAATATAACTAGTAGTCATGTTTTTAAAAGTGACAACTGGTACATGAGTAGCAACTCTGCCTCATGCAGTATAATTGCTGGTATTTCAAAAGGTGACTTTGTAAGCAGGGATGTCTATAAGGCACCCTGCTGTCTGCATGCTATTTGAAAGTTGCTGTGGATTTGTGTGTTTTTGTTTGTTTTTAAAATTTTTGTTTATTTTGAGCTTTTATCTTCCCCATAAAAGCAATGGTTTGACATTAAAGCACAGTTTGGCAGGCAATTTAACTCTCAAGTGACAAAACTGGGATCTCATAGAGTGTCTGATATCAGAATAGAAGAAATGAAGCATGGAGATAAATTCTGAGAATTATTTAAAAATACCTAGTTCTAAAATACTGTGGCTCTTTGTGAAAACACAGCTGTGCAAGAGAGAAACATACAATGAACTCCTACCAAATCATTTTTTACTGAAATTTCCTCAAGCGATGCATCTAGATTATCCACTGTCACCTCAGACAGGTTCATAGGATCATGGATTAAGCCAGGTTAGAAGGAGCCTAAGGAGATCATCCAGTCCAGCCTCCTGACAAAGCAGAGGCAGCTGTGAACATGGGGGTTTTAAAAAACAAATATCCCAATTATTTTTGTTTATATCTTAACCAGCACTTAGGACTAGAAGGCAGCCTCCTTCTCATCAAGCTTTTGAAAACAATTACATATGAATTTCTCTTTCTTCTTTAAGTACAAGAGCTTTTATTTTAATTTGACAGAGCATGAAGCATTTTCCATCATGCAGTGAGCAAGGCAGGGAAAGAAAAACCTCTCTTGGTAAATAAACACATCAGCACATACAAGCAACAGTAGGTGGAGGCAATGGAAATATAGACATCTGACTTGTACCAGTAAACTCCAGGGAAAACAGGTAGAAAAACACTATTGCCTTCAACACAGTTATGGAACTTTGTCATATGGAATTGCAGTGATGTAAGCCCAGACTAAGTGAGCTCGTAATCAGGCTTCTCAATCTAGTTGAAGGAGGTGTTGGAGAGAGGTAGTGTTGACAAGTAACTATAGTATAACTGAGACAGTATCATGAGCAAGAAGTAGCAGAAGTCAGGAAAAAGTATTGCTCCCCCCACCCAAACCTCCTTCAAACTGAAATTTTTATTTTCAGATCTGACTTTGATGCTGTTGTTCACACGTAGCAAACCTGAATTTAAGCCCAGGACAGTTTAAGGAAAGAAAGTGGCTCAACAACAGAGTAATAAAAAGACAAGGAAGTCCTCCTCATGTGCTGAGTTCTGAATGTCTGCTCAAGCAGTGAGCTAATGCGCAACGTGATGAAGTAGGAAGCTGCTAATGACAGACAAGCTCCAAACTGGATTGTTCCTGGGGATTCCCAGGTGCCTATCAGATGAAAAAATAATTGGAGCAAAGAAAATACAAGAAAACATTATTTAAAAAAAAGGAAAAAAAAAAAGAAAAAAAGAGTATTCTTATGATCTTTTGGTTGTGTAACAGTCTCCATAACCTCATCTTGAGTCACTTTTCCAAAGCTTTGTCAAACCAATTGTAAATACACTTCCTAAAGAAACAGAATTGCACTGGCAGGGAAAAAGATGTGGTGATCCAAAAGGTCTTTTCTATCTCTAATTACCATGACCTCAGCTGGACATGCCCAAAAACTTTTACAGAGGAATGTGTGTTAACACTTCCATGAGGACATGGGCCCCTGGGGAGATGGATGTGTAATTGCTCCAGCAAAGAAACATCATCTAACTAGTCAGGAATGAAAAGTTATTGTACACTGAGCCAGTATGAGTCCAGTTGAGCAGTTTCTTGGTTTTTGTTATTTTTTTTTATATCATCAACAGTCTCCCAATGTGATCCATTTCAACTAGGCTTTCTATCCCACTTAACAAAGAATCTCCCAGATTTCAAATATTTTTAAACTTCATATAAACAGTTTAATTCAGCAGTATTTTATAATAAAATTTCATTTTAAATGTGTCATTATCAGATAAACAAAATTTTGTTCTGGGAAGAAATTGCAGCATGTTTCAGGTATTCTCTTTGCTGAGCATGCCTGCCCTCCAAAAAATCAGTGACTGTAGTAATACCTAGAAATGATTGAACTGCTATTGTTAACACTACTTGAATCAAAAAGAAAATTTCAAGAAGCTTTATAAATATTTCTATGCTGTTTGCTGGAAAGTTTTTAGCTAAAAAAAAACCACCTAGTTTTTAGAAAAAATAATTCTGTTTTTGTTTAGTTTTCAAATAACAAAGATTTTCTTTTAAATAGAAATTGTTATGAAATTTTTCAACAACATTATATGCAAGCTTTTTGTTTACAGCTTTCTATTCAACAGGTACATTAAAGTATTGTAACAGATTAAAAAAACAACAACAAACTTCAAACACATCCATCTACTTCCTGAGAGGGGAAAGGAATTACTGACATTTTATTGTTGGGTTGTTTTATTTTTTTTAATAAGAAGAAAGCACAACTGGTTCGTTTTGATACCAAGTCCTGAGAACTTGTCAGAACAAATCTTACTAATGACTGAAGTGGTGACAGTTGACTGAGAAAAAGACCTGGGAATAATATCGAGAGTGGAACTATTGAGAAAGTTGAGGAGGCCTCCCTGGCCTCAGCTTGACATGGAGCAGCAACAGGGTACCCTCTAAGTCTGAAATCAGGGAAAGGTGTTGTAGTTTAAGGTCTTTTCAACCCCAAAACTTGCCCAACACAAACAAGGTAGCACTAGCTTAAAACTTGCTGAGACTGAGAGAATTGGAAAAGCACATACCTGGGGACATATACCTCTGGCTCTTGATATCAGCTTTGTCAGTGCTGAAGATAAATATTTGAAGAGAAAAATTTATTTTTTCCTTTGTTAAAACAATATGGGAAAAATTTCCTGTTTCTTGCTCCACAGTGATGTGACTGGTCACTAATAGCATTCAAATTGCCTTAAGAGCCATGATAGGGAAAGACCACATTTAAAAGAAAGATATGAAAGAAGTATGAACTTCTACCCGATAGCTGAGGGAAGTGGAGATCTTTATATCATCATCATTACACTTTGTTATTGTCTTGAGATTAGCCTTAAGAACAACAGCTATTTTTGAAACCGAAACATGGGTGAAAAATGCTTGGGTAGTGAGCCAAGGTTTCCTAGGGCACTGTTCCTTAACTGGGTTTTTAAACATTGTAGAAAACACTTCAAAAAGTTTATTGTTTTTAACCTTTTTTTTTTTTTTTTTTTTTTTTTTTTTTTTTTGTAAGTAATATACACAGTACAATGCTCCTTGATAAGGCTGAATGAGACCTGGAGGGAGACGCTGGTTTGCAGCTGAAGGCGGGCAGGGCACCTGCTGCTCCATGGGGAGCTGCATCCCTTTGGCACCCTCAGGGGAGACACAGCCATGCCAGAGGCACCTTTTTCTGTGCCTCAGAACTCCCTTTGTCCTCCACGAGTGAAAGGGCTGTGGTCAGAGACCTACCCAACCATGCTCTTTTAGGGTCACTACTGAGCAGGGCCTCTAACCCCAGATATGGAGCCCAGCTAGGACTGCAATAGGTGAAATAAATTGCTCTTTTCCTCCCTACAGACTGGCTTTCCATACAAGCAAAGCTTTTCTAGAAGGTAGCTTGGCTGTGTTTGTTAAAAATATCAGGCTGAATGGACTGCACATGACAGATGCATATCAGCAAGGAACTTAAGTGTGTGCCCCACCTTTAACTCGTTGGAAACAATGTGTGCGCAGCTGAATATGCACCCATCTTGCTAAATTGGAAATGGCAAGATCTACAAGGGACTGCTACAATGTCATTCAGGAACGTATTGCTCAATTTTCTCAATTAGGAATATGTTGTTAAAATTTGGAATGACAGTTTAATGAATGTAAGATGAAAGAAATGTGGTTTTGTGTTGTTACGAAAATTCTCATTGATTAAAAATAAAGATATTACGGTTGACATTTTTTCTGAGGTAGTTAAGGAAAGAAGAGCTTTTCCTGTCAGCAAAATGTGATTTTTAGAAGGTCATTCCTCAGTGGAGAGGAGATAGTGGGCACCTGTTTTCAAAGATGTAACAGCTTCACTTGTGTCATCAACTAAGATAATTGATTAAGCTCACATTGGATTAAAAATTATGTTCTAGGGGGATCCTACCAAGTGTACAAATGCCTTAATGTCTACAGTATTACCATGTGAGAGCTGTTTGGTAATGAATTCCTAAAAAGGGATTATTTATTGTTTTTCTCTCAAAACAAAGTTCTTAAAAAAAAAAAAAAGAATAAAAAGGCAGAATCAAAGAAAACCTGGCATCCGCCCAGCTGTATGTTGGAAATAACTTATGAATTAGCACTCTGTGAAGCACAAACTCAGCCCATGTTTTGAAAGCTGGGGTTTTCTGCGTTGTCCTTTGTTTGTTGCTGGGCTGCTCTACACCTGTTTCATACTGTACATATTTGGAATTTTTCTGTATTCTTCATCATTTCAAAGACAGGAACATAAACAGCTCAGCTTTTCCTGAGACGACTCTGTGTGTGTGTGCGTGTATGCATCACTGAAACTTCCTAGACTCAGATGCTGTTTTCTCTTGCCAGGCTCGCCTGTGGGTCTTCCTGAACAGCAGGCACTTTTTCAATAGCAACTTGGAGATACTGAGGGAGAATAGAAGGTCATTTTCTAAGACAGGATGCCAAGAGGACAGGAACTGAATGGTGCTGGCTGGCCACGAGACGCCATGCAAATCAAGAATGCAGCGTGGTCCCGAGGGAAATAGTTCATGAGCCTGGAGTATATGATAAACCTGCAACCAAAGCCTTCTTAGGCAAGTGCGAAAACAATGTATCACATTCCAGAGGAGTCAAAAACAAAGGTTGCAAAAGTCCTTGCAAAGCAGCACTCCCTCAAGACAGCTGCGCTTTCAAGGAAAAGAAAAGATTTGGCAAGTTCTGTCACTTGTGGCTATTTTCTGAAAACAACACAGAATAGTTTCGGGTTAGTCTGTCTTGAAGCCTCCATGTAAGTGACAGCAGAAAAGTGCTGTAAGAATCTTTAACCTTTAAGAGGTTAAAAAATTAATATGCATATGTATCCACTTATTGAAAATAAAGTAAATGCCATAATAAGGAGGTGGTAAGCAGATATCTCCACAGTACATTACAAATAATTACCTGTTTTAATGCAGTGTTAGCCACCAGCTAGACTAAGCCATCACTTTAATTGCTTTCTTACCTTTTTCATTTGCATATTGCACTACTTTCATAAATAAGTAGTCACTTCATTGTTGCTCTTAAATTGAGAGTAAACAGTTCAAGGTATGTACTGCTTCTATTTGCCATTGTTCAGGGACCAGTCTGTGCAAACAGTTCATGAAGTAACTGCACTGAGGATCTGTTATTTACTCGTAATTACTGATGTTGGCTGACTGGCCAAGTCCCAGAGTCTATGGGAGACAAGGACAAGGAATGGGATACCAAATAAATCAGCCTTGCTAAGGTGACAGACAAAATCCTGACATGTGTGTATGAAGTACAAGATTCCACAGGTAGACCATAACATATGGTCTCCAGAGAATCAAGGAAGGAAAGATCAATTGTGCCCCAGAATTCAGAAAGTAACTACACTGTTCTTTTGTGAATCAGATCAAGCTTACTGCCTCACGCTGCTTTCAGCTTTGAGGTTTGCTGCTCCACTTTCAAATCTGAAGCATATCTGAGCTCATATGCTCCTTTGTTCCAGGTATTCCTGCCAATAGCAGTACAAACAACACAGATCTTTGTGGTGTTGCTTCATAAAAATTCTTTGATGTCATCAAAGGTCCCTTCTCCCTAGCAGAGTATCACAGTGCACCTCACAACACACCACTTCAGTGGGATAAGTGGGATAAAGCAGTGGGATAAAGGCCTTCGTGCCAAGGTCTAGAGCCAGAGATGATTAGCTGAACTAAAAAAAAAAAAAAAA
>VZRN01006242.1:120583-142993 GCA_013397935.1 Dasyornis broadbenti
AAAAAAAAAAAGAAGTAAGCTGGAAGAAAAAAGAGAAAAAATAGCAAAACTGGAGGCTGGAAAGACTGCCAAGAGCACAGCTGAGCTGTCTGTAGCAAGGCTGTGTCTTTCACACAGACCCCCAAGAGCTGTTAAGTCAGGTTAAGTAGGCACAGCCTCCTTATTCTCAAAGGCACCCAGAATTTATGCACAGGTGAATATGAAACACACATCCACATCAGAGCACAGCTACAAAGACAGCCTCCAGAACAGAATCTGCTGTGCAACACCATATGACCAGAAAACTGACAATATTAAAAAACAGGTAGACGTCCTGTGTAATAACTTCCATTTCTGGCACTGTTTCTTAAGGCATATTTTTGCCTGTCTTACTGTTTATGTGGTGCTCTATTTCTAACTACAATTACATGACAACCTCTCACAGTCCTCAGAAGGCACTGTTTGGACCACCATATTTTAAAAAAGTAAATAAAGGTTAGCAAGTTACCAGTCATTCTCATCTTGCAAGGACCAAAAATTATCCTCCAGCTCTCCAGGCAGCTTCTAAATAAGAATAGAGAAGGTGTCAATCGGAACAGAGAAAGTGCTAATAAGCTTTTTAACAAGTGCAATTGGAACACCTTCGGAACATCTCCTGAAGAAAAACCCAAAGGTTGCCATCAATTTTACTTTCTCTTTTCAGAAGGGCATTTAAGACAATCAGCCCTTTGCTTCGCTGGCAATCCACATAGTGAAAAAGCTTTCCCTTTCTCCTCTGCCCCCATCTGTTCTTCTGAGGAAATACAGTCTTACAAATAAGGAAAAGTTGTGATGTCAGTCATTTACTTCCACAGACCTTCCCTTCTTCCCAAATAATGCCTGTTGGCAGTAGTCTGCCTACTCAGGACAGACAGAAAAAGGACAGAGCATTACAGGGTTTGGGAAGTCAGGACATTTTGTTGTTTCTATAAATAGAGAAAATGCCATCCTTGTGAGTGCCTGAGTTGTGCAAGAATCACAGGTCTCCTTTCCTCCATCCCATCCCTCCTCCTGGGCAGTCACCCAGTTTTCCAATGAAGTTCAAACCTCCAGGTGATTTTATCTCTCAGAATCTCACACATACCAGAGATGAGCATGAATCTTGGGTTGGGATTTGCAACCTGAATTTTCCCCATCACTCTAAATTGCTCACATTTAATCTTCCAGTTTCGACTCACCTGCAGTGATTAGTACTTTTGGGAAAAACAAGAGTAGCAAATTAGAACAGTGATACAAAGCCTGCAAACTAAAAATAGATCAATTTTCTATGCAGATGTCATTTATAGCTGAACATATGTATTCATCACAAATCTGTGTAAATCCTAGCTCTTATTTTCTACTTCCTCCTACTTAAAAACCTCCTACACAATTATTTCCTATATGATTCTTTCCTTCCTACCCACCCCAGCCACTGCCCTTCCTGGTAGTGCGCCAGTTCTGTTATTGTTCAAAGGTGAAAAACAAGGCCTATCCCAGGAACTCACTCTGGCGAAGCTTAATCTAAAATGATTAATTTAAGAAGAGGGAAACCGCCCTGTACAGGGGCCTCTGAGCAGAGCTGGTAGCACTGATACAGCAGAGAAAGCGACGTGCATCGCCCTTCTTTCCACTCGCTTCACAGTGACAGAAGTGGCAGTCCTGCAAGGACAGAAAGCTGATCACGCTCAAGGAGGTCCAAAGTTACACTTAGGATTAACTTCCTTGCAAGTAATAATGAGGCTGCCATGAGGATGCCCTGGGCTTTGAGAATGGGGCGAACCAATCCGTTGTGAAGAGAAGCAGTGCTTCCCTCCCACATAGCCTCAGCACACAGCTGATGATTTTATCCATTTATTCCATTTGTAGAACAATTTGACTTGGTATCTGGGCTGCCCGGGGGCAACTTACATCTTCTGCAAAGCCACCTACAAAATGAAGCTGAATAATGAAGTTCTGAATACTTGTCCCAACTGGAGACCTGCTCCCCTAAGGATTACTACCATTCTGTAAAAATTTCGTTGTTGAAATTTCACACTTCTCTTTCCAGTTTACAGGATCAACTTCTTGGCGCTTTGTTTTATTATATCTTATTTTTCCTGAGAAAATAAGGGGATACTATATGGAAGTGTATAGCCTCCATTCAAAACATATTTTGCAAAAGGTTTGATTTCATTCAGTGCCAACCAGAAGACATACAATGATCTTATTTATGAGGGCTGGATCCATTGTCCAGGTGTAATTAGCTGATTAATACACTTCCCATTTCTGTTATTGAAGATCCTTAATACTTTTTGTAACATGGTGTGCTTTAAAAAATGTTTTTCAGAGCAAGCAGAAGACATTTCTATTTGTCCTAGTTGTTCAGGAAATTAAAACATGCCAATGTTTTTCCAGCTAATTAGCTTGCAATACTTTGTTTGTTACTCCAAGAACCGACCTGTAACATCTTTGTTGCTCTCTCTCTAAATCACCAACTGCTCATTTGCTTCCTTTGACCGTCCTACATCACTCAGCAACTTTTTCCACAGGACATTTCCTCTCACCAGTTGTTAGTTTGCCCATAACAAAACGTGTCCTAATGGACAGAGAGAGCTTTTTTCTCCCCAGATATCGACACAGCATATTGCTGTTGACAGCAGGAGTCACTTCTGTGGGGATAGAAGGTGCTGCTTCACACAGGAAGAGGAGTAGGGGTGTGCAACAGGCCACTGCACTGCAGGCACAGGTAGGTAGGATGCTGAACAACTACTGCTTCATTTTCACTGTATTCTTTAAATATTGTGATTGTAGGGTAAAAAGGAAAAAGTGGAAAGTTTTAGGACTTTGTCACTGCTGCATTAGCCAGTAATTAGTGCAATCATTTTTTGTAAGTCTTGAGGGTCTTTAGATATCTCTGTCAGCACCACATAGGACCCAGCAATTAAATCTTTCACATGCAGATCTCTGACACACCATTTTTAGAGGCCTGTTTTAACAACATTTGTCTACCCTGGATCTAGGCTAATCATTCCCATCTAACTGTGTCTGTGGATCCTTTTACTTCAGAATTAATTACTTTTCTACCTCAGCTTCATATTATGGACAACACCCACAGGAAGCCAGGCCCTACACATCTTACCTTGCAAGCCTCTGTGGTTTTTGAAGTGTTTGAGATTGTGCCTATCCATACACAATTTGTTTCTGTAGCCATTGCACCTGGTATGCCTTATCCTTCTTCAGATCCTGAACTGCTGTCACAAGGCTAAGGATTTAAAGCTAAATTGGCCCCTTCTTTTGACATTGGATTGATGCCCCCATGAAGTGTGCTGCAACGAAGAATCACGAGTGAAATGCGTTTCCTAATGTATGGTTTGCTTTTACTGCTGCTTCAGTGGAACATGGAGTGCTTACTTACAAAGGTCAGTGCCATGAAACATCTATGAAAAGTTTTTCTATGAAAATAAATCAGGACATTCTTAAAATAACAGTGATTCTCCTGAAGGGCTTACAGATACTATCTGGTACTGAGACAGGGAACACTCTACGCATAAATCAAGATGACACAGAAAAAAGCTACAGGACTTCTTCATATTCTCCTTTCCTGTACCTTCAGCCCTTCTCTCATGACACCATTGCCCCAGGAAAATGATGAACACTTACAGGAAAAAAAATCGTTCTACTGCCAAGCCTGTTCAGTACACGTCATCCTTCAGATTGTACTAATAGCTTATTCTGGTGGCATTTGCAATATGAACAGCCATCTGCAAAGACTGAAATCATCAATATACTTCTAAATACATCCTGCATAATTGAAAAGTTTTGAAATGGCCATCTCTGGGTTTGAGGGTTTGTTTGTTTCTTTCTTTCGTTTGGTTTCTTTTTATTCTGTCTTTTGGTTTAGGAAAAATGTACCAGAGATTTTAAGACATGCATATCAGCAAAAGTAAATTTAAAACCCTGTATATTTGCTAACTAAAGCTGTGGTGCTCATCTAGCTAAGGAATATGGTTAACTTAAGCTATTATCCTAAATTGCTGTTTTCTACAATAACACCAGGTCTCAGAATAAAAGATGAGACTACACCAATATATGTTTCCACTCTAGTTGCAACACAAAGTCCTCATGGCAGAAAAGCAAATGAACAACAATATGCTGTAAAATAGACAACTTTGCAAGAATATTGCACATCTTCAGCTTGAATTTCCCTACTGCTCCCTGGTGGATTGCCTGTCCTAGAGTACAATGGAACAAAGAGGAGAGGAGATTTTAGTGTTGTACACACGTATGATTCCCCTCACTCCTAAAACAAAAAGGCAAATTCTCTGTACTTATGACCTTTTGTCTGGCATAAGTCAGTTATTTCTTTTCTCTTATATAACTTAAAGGAGTCATAAATGCATAGAGTCAGGTAGGTACTGCACGTCCTCAAAGGACATTTTTTTCCTCCTGGAAAAAAATAGCCAGGAGTAGTGAGCAAACAGTAATTTTTCTTTCCCCTAGTATAATAGTGGGGTTTTTTTCTTTTAATTCATAGTTTTCATGGATTTTAAAAAGGTATTTATAGGCTGCATGATTTCTCTCTCAAGTTACATGAAGGAAAAGTTCTCTTTTCCATAGCTCATTTAAGGAATCCAGCCAAAAGTAAGCCTTGGAAAAAAGGAATATCTGACAGTACTTATGCATAGCATAATGTAATATGCTATGTAATATCAACTCTTCCAGGCAGTTCAAGACACATAATTTTGGATGTCTTGCAGCAAGCTTTATTGAAACTGGGGAAGGAGGGGAGAATAATGCAGGGGCATGAAAAAGCAATTGTAATTTCATATCACAATATAAATAAAAACATTTTTTAAAGTATCAAATAACAAATGGGAAGTCAGAGAGAAACCTCCAGGAAGAATTAAAAGCTGTATGAAAGGAAATTATCCTCACTGTAAAAGAGGGATATAGTCGGCATAGGTGACAGTAAACATACAGCATGGATATGACCTGGCAGACTCCTGAAACTCAAAAACCCTTTAAGTGCTGTGTTAAGAGCAACTGAATATCACTGTGTGTGTTGCAGGACTGAGACACGCTGGGAATTACCCCTTCACCCCAGCTTGTGTTACTCTAATAAATATATGTATGTATGAGACAGGGCACACCTGGAGGATTTTTGCTTTGTATCAAAAAATCTCAGCTGACTACGACAATGAAAAAAATGCATCCCACATTTTTACTCACTGTACGGAATGAGCTACAGAAGGCCAGGGGAACCAGTAGGGAGCAGGAACCAGTGCAGGTAGGCAGCAGCCTTTTAGAAGAGTCCTGCTGCAAAAATCACATCCAGAACCTGTGAATGAGAAGGCAGCAGAGCAGCATCTGTTAGTGAATTGGAAGTACTGAGAAAGAAGCTACCCTTGAAGATATTTACACCTGAAACATGCGTAAGTCCATTTTAGGACACACTGCCCCTCCCTGTGCTGTTTATACAAAAGCAGGGACTACGCAGGCAGAGGCGAGATTTCACAGACTATTCACTGCCAGAGAAAGGATCGCCCAAAACTTACACCCTGTTTGGTTTCTGTAGGACTCTTTTTCACTGTGGGCTAACAATAAACGTTATGATGCTCTACCCCATCCCCCCAAACTGTGCACGCTCTTGTGTTGAGCTCTCAGCCTGTGTTTTTATACAACCATAGGAGTCAAGCAATTCAACCATGCCCCCACCAAACTCCATGTTTGTGAAACTGAGCCTGAAAAGGGAAATTTCCTGGCAAATATAGAAGAGAAGCTGGAAAGATCAATTGATATAACCTGGTCGTGACCCATCTATTATTCAGAGGAAGCAGTTGGGCAGATAGTGTTACAATCACAAATACTTTCACACAGGTGCAGCACCATCTGCTTCTGCTCTTTTTGGCATGGGGCTATTACATGTTCAGTGCTAACTCCCTGATTTAGATAGAGGATGAAATTAGTAGGCTGAACCTTTACAAACCAAGTGAGTCCAGTGTCAAACACTTGCAGGAAGATCAGAGCAGAGAAGACTGAAGAAGCCTGAGACTAGGCTGTACCTTGCAGACCTGTGGTGTAAGATTTGTAATAGCTGTTTTATCAAAGAGCAGATATACTTTTTAAAGCCTCAAATGCACATTTTTACAGTTGGCGAGGATTCATCGTTTAGCTAACACTGAGACTTCACTGAAGGAGATTGTCCCCTTCTCTCATGTGGACAACCAAAGTCAGAGAAACAAGCTCCTGATCAGCCATAGCTGCACATGTTCACCCTGACTGCGTCACTGAGGGGTGCTGGGTGTTCAGAGGGTTAGGCTGGACTGTTTGGCCTCAGAAGATGGATATCCATGCTCATTCCTCCTGTGCTTCCGGAACTCAGCCTGACCTTTAAATATAGACTTGTTTTGCCATAGGTCAGACTATTTAGCCTTTTGTTTGTTTTTAAATTAAGGCATTATGTCTTCAAAACTCATAGCTCTACAGGTTTCAGGTTCAAAACTGGAACTGTGTGAACTTACTCAGTGGATCTTCTGGCACTCGTAAGTTAGTGTTTAGCCATGGAACGACGGTGCCTCATGCAGTCTCTGGCATTTAATACCTGTTTGCTTTACTCTTTCTGTTTAATTACTGGAGTAATAAATCTCTCCTTTACAGTTTATTTGAAGTACCTCTCAAGCACATGATCCACACATTACATTGTTTGTGCTTAGAGGCCCCTCAGCAAAAGCAAGAGCATTCAACTGTTGATTTGTAAACTTACTAGAAAACTCACTCTTCAGACCTATGGTAAAAGGCAGAATATTGCTGTTGTTGGCATTGTTGAAAGTTTACAACAGGGACTCAGCATTTATTTTTTCAACTGGAAGTTTCTAGGATATCTAAAAGATGTTTATAGCTTAGATTTAACAGATTTCACCATGTTGAAAGAATTACTTGGATGACTTCAGTTAGCAGAAGCACTCCAAAGATCGTTTAACCTAGTTGAAAGAGAAAAAAGGGGAAAAGACCCCAACAAACAACCCCACACAGCTTTTAAATTCAGAAATTTGGAGTCTTCTTTATATTATTAACCTACTTGAAATCTGTACTCAGAAGCTGACAAAGTTAAACATAAAGAGCTGACTATCTTACTGATCCAAAAAGGAGTTAATTTTAAATTAAAAGGATTGTCATAGCCTGAAGTCCTTCTTTCCCCCCTGATTGGTTCCAGGAAAATACACTATTATAAAATAAAGAAAAATGGTCATAAATCTTCAATATGAAAATGAGTGGCTTAGCTCTGGGCATATGCAATCACTGTGATTATGGGACTGTTTAGGCTGATAAGTGGAAGTATCGGGGGTTTAATGCTTATATGAGGAATTTCAGGAAATTTCCCTCTCTTCTGTAACAGCTAGTGGAGTTGAAGTTCACTACAGAACTGTTAGGAATCTTTCCCGTGGGACATGAAGTCCTGTGAAATAGCTCTACTTCCAGTGGGAACTGGTAAGTTTCTCTTGCAGGTAACTGAGATTTTAATGTGGCTTTGATGATCAGACTGTTTTCAGGCTGATCTTCCTTAGTCAAGGCATTAGTTGACCAAGATCCCCTCTGTCTGCAGTGAAATTACTCTGACTGCCAAATCCTTGGGTAGTGGCCTGCAAAGATTTAAATGCAAGATCCTGTCTTGGCACTGAAGTGCTTCTTCCTCAAGTATCTCATATCTCAATTTGCCCAATTAGAGAGCCAAAGAGGACTTCACCTTCCAAAACACACAGTGGAATGAGAGCATTTAATGCAATGGCTGTGCACTGAGAGAGGTGAGCCTATAGCTGGCCTATGGGATTCTGGGTCCCAGCTTGCACAAGCAAATACAGATGACAAAACCGTCACATTCAGTTCCTGAAAAACTCCCAGTTTTATAGGTCCACTTTGTCAGCCTGCAAAAGGTGCTGAGTTAGAGCTGCACTGCATGGAAAGCTTTCCATGCGAAGCGGTTTACCAAAGAAAGCACCTGCTGTGGCAAGTCAAATGGAAGTATAGCCTCAAGAAGAGATTCCCTTCTGTCCCAGTTTGTTGTCCACTCCCACTTTTTACTGTTTTCTTACTACCTGTCACCAGGCAAAATCTTGTACCTTGAATTCCTGAGCCAATACATTACTTGCTCTGTTCCTTTATTTGGGAAAAACCCCATCACCACCACCACCACCACCACCACCACCACCACCATCAAAACCACATTTCTTTTTCTGTTCAGATAAAAAGTAATTTAACATTTAAGTGTTCCAGCTCTGGATTTTCTCATCCGCTCCTGTAGTTTTTAGTCTGACTTTTAGAAATATTCATGTCATATAGCACAATGTTAAGCTTTCTGCCAGGCATAAATAATAAATAATACCTTGAGTACTGGGCAATATAAGCAAAGATAAAGTTAAGAGGAAAAAAGTGAGAATGAATAGTTTCAGTCTGTCCTAAGCCTTTAAATGCTAAGACACTTTACCTTTGTAGACATAATATTCAGAAGTGGTATTAAAACAGGATTGTTGCTTTGGTCGTTATCTAGAAGTGCATCGTGGGAGGAAAGGCAAGAGAGAGGAACAGAAATCATGGACAGGCCAAGATCACCACCTAGTGACAGAATTTCTGCTTTGCAGGGGGTTTGCTTAAATACTAAACAAACTCCTTGTGCCAGAGGAACAAACCATCCAACCCTTTTGCAACAACAATCCTCTGAAGTAAGGATTATATATTGCTTCAGGATTACGGATAAATTCAAAGCATCTGATCTGCTACAGTGAGGTACGCAGTACTTTGTTGGTTCTTCTTGTTTGCTTGTTATAATACAATCAAGAAAAATATTTTCTTGTATTTGTGGAAGATTAATTCAGCAAAGCACGTGTTCTAATATTCCCCAAAGTAACAATTAGATAACAATAAGTTAAATATTATTTGAACCTGGGCACTTTTCATATTAATTATTTTGCCATTAGTTAATAGAGGCAGGAGTTTCCTAAACTGGTGGGACCCTGAAAAACATGGAAGAACTATATGAAGGAGGAAGTGCTCCTCCTACATGAGGGAAACAGCCCTGGATGTACCTTTGTACAGCACCTGACTCTGAAAGAGAGCTGAGTGAAGTATGAAGACTGTCTGGAATCTGTCTTTAATTCTTCCAGCACAATACATTATTCTTTTCTCTCTTATCTCACTGTTTTCTTTTCCTCCCTGCACAGCACTGCCATAAATAAAAATGGTAAACTTCAGGCATGATCTTTGATGTGGATATCTATCTTTTTATATTCAGAATAATAAATCTCTCCTAGCCTTCCAGGTGAAGCTCATGCTGCCTCCCTTCTTCTTGTTGCAACATCCTTTTCCCCCATTCTGAAAAATACACCTTTCCTTGCTCCCTTTCACACACTACAAAGATCCTCACCATAATCCGGTGCATCCTAGTCTTGGCCACCCCAGCTCTTGCTCTGCTTCCCCATTCTAGATCAGTTGCATGCTTTCATTTCAAGGTATTCCATAGCATGTGCCATTCAAGCCATCTTATGCACTATCAGGGCATTTTCAGCCACATCCAGAGGGCCTGTCATGTCACTGTCCAGCAGTGATTGATTTCTCTCATCCCAATTCACCCCAATTAATTACCTGTGTGACGACAGGCTTAACCACGACTTTTTCAAAAATAATTTTCTAAACCCTGTCATTTCAGCACATCAAGCAATGCTATTGCCTCGTACTTCCCATCCTGCCTTTAGGTGACTGTTTTCTGCAGTCTTACACTTAGAGCCTGTTTAGGGCAGGTCCTGTGCATGCATGCCAGCACGAGAGGGGAACAGTCAGGGACTAAGGCTCTAGCCTGCCCCGTGCTAGGAGCAGGGCTGCACACCTCTCCCGGGATAGTTAATGAACAAAAATAACCTCTAATGAGGGAGGGTACTAAAAGCAGGAGCTGTGCCCAGCAAGGTTTGGAAATGGAAAAGCATTCATTAGCTATAACTGCTCCAACACTAAAGAACAAATAGTGCAGGCATTAGAAACATTCTTTTTCAAGGCACCATTATTTATTTTGTTAAATAGCACCAGGGACGATTTAGGTAACTCTAAAGTAAAATGCAACTACAGTAAAAAGGTGCTTCTCAGCTGATAGTCAGGCACTGTGCAAAGGGACACCTTTGTCTGGTTTTGAAACAGTTGTGTTGGTATAAACTCTATGTTAAATAGGAACTATGCTCTATGCTCAGACTACTGATTACTCTGGCTCCCCTTCTACTGATAACATTTCAAGCTGCTATTCTACAATAATATTTTCAGTCAGCTTTTAACAATTTTAAAAACTCCTGATAGTGCCAGTATCTATCATGCCTGGAATGTCACTAATCAGTGTTTTTCTATTATCCATCAACACAGCTGGGCTGACACATGCTATAATTTATTTGGGCAAAAGGAACATACTTGAAATAAAATTTGTGTCTTCATGCTCTCTGAATAATTTAAACTTGTATCCTATTTTACAGTTGAACAAGCTCCACCTACACTGTACTTCTCTTCCCAAGCTTACTAGGAATGCTTAAAAAGAAAAATAACAAATACTTCTAAAAGAAAACATAGACCCCTTCCATCATTTACAAAGTATAGCCAGTATGAGAAGCTCAAGTAAGTATGGATATGTGTATTTATATATCTATATTTACATATATTTTTGTAGACATATTATGTATGTTATAATATGTAGAACATATTAACAGAGTTTTATTCTGGTTACATCCACCTCACCAGGCTAATTACTTTTGGTATTTAAAGATGGCATACTATTTCTCTTGTGTGTCAGCAAGAGTGAAACTGATTTAAAAACCTTTCTGTGAAGCAATGTAAGACGCAATGGCTTAACACCATTCCCTGAAATTAGGCTTCTCAGAGAGCAAGAAAATCTGTTTTTCAGGAGAATATATGTCTTAAAAATAAGCACATTTTCTTTTTCTGAATGTTTTGAATGAGCCATTGTGACATACTGGAAATGGCATTCGGACATTGCTCTTCCCAGAGCAAGGACTCCAGTTTGGGCTCCAGTTTTTACCTTGGAGCAGCTCTCATGCTCTCAGCTCCTGCTGTCCCCTGGCTCCTGCTGGGGACACAGCTCAGATTTCACAGATGTTCCTGCAGTGGTCCAGGGCAGGCAGACAGGGAGCAGGGTGGCAGTGGAACATCCCTGCTGCGTTCAGAGGCAGATCCTGAGGGCACCCAGCTGTTCTGCACAGGCAGGTACCCCATGCAGGGAACAAAATTAAAGTGGCTTCTGGCAGTTACTCTGAAAGCTCATACTTTTGCACAGCATTGCATTGTGCCTTATGCAACTTCCCCCAGAGTTTATCATCAGAAGACTCAGATATTTTGGATCCTTTCCTCTAGATCGATTTCTCTTTTTGTGCGTCCATCACTCTCACTAAAAGCTCATCTTGAAAACAACTTTAACTTACAAATTAAAAGAAAAAACCCAACAAACGGAAGAAACCCCCAAATAAACTCAAAACCAACCAACCAACCCACAGCCCACCCCTACTTTGAGACATGGCAACCTGGTTTTATATTCTCTAAAGCCCCTTAAGCTCTTCGTAAGTCAGCTCTTGCCATGCCATCTCTAAAAGCAGTACTTTCAGAGTGCATGGAAGACACACAGATTTACTAATGAATGTTATCAGACAGATTTAAGACAATATAAAGCAAATAAAACTTAATCTTTTATTTAAAATAAGCAATACAAAGGTTGCACTATAGTCTGTCCAATGGCATGTCCAAGAGGTAGTGACTAACACACTCATGGTCAATTAGACTGCCTTAAAAATTAAGTACATGGGACAAAAGCAGGAATAAATAGCACCTATACCTCAGCAGGTCAACAACCACATAAAAACCCATAAAAACATTTACATCATGTTGACTAAGCATATTTTTCCCAAACAGCTTCCCCTTGTGAACTGGCTTAACCCGATGAACTGTATCAATCTGGTCCTCATTTCTGCAACCAATTTGTTTTCTAAACTACATACGCCCAGTTGCATAAACAAATCCTTATTATAACCACAGAAGGCGCTGCCTCAGTTGCTGCTGTAGCTAGCCTTTTACAGATGTTTCATTTGCTCAGGCATTTTTGTCCTCACATGCTCAAGTTTAACTGTAAGAAACAGAGGCCATGGGTTATAAAACAGTGTGTGGAAACAAAGGAGAAATGAAGGTATTGCCCACAACACCCTTCAGTCTTGTGGTAACATAGGTCCCACTGAGGGTTTGTCCCTATCTATAAATCAGAATTAAGACAATTGAAGGAACACACCACTACAGTCTACAAGAAAGTACATAGTTTAATTACTAATTTCAGCTTTGTTTTATGTGTACTTCTGTACATTTCAACCAGATTCACAAAATGTAAAACTTGTGTTATCAGAGTATTTCATACAGGGGTTGACACATAGCTTCATGATTGCTTAGAAGAACATGCAATAAGCTACAGAAAGTTTATGAAAATATTTTAATAGAAAATTTAAGTCAAATAAGTGAGCATGAGAAATCATGTTTAACTTGCAAATTCTGTGTATAAGCTACTATGAGACATTTCCTACCACCAAAAAGAAAAAAAAAAAGATAAATAACTACTTAAAGATTCTTTAAATCTTACAATTGGACAAGTGTTCCACTGTTTCTGCATTCTAAAGAATGGAAATGGAAATTGTGCAGAAGAATGTTTGACTTTAAATAATTGTCCAACTCTTATTGCTGTTTTTCAAAGAACCTGAAAGCACGCAATGAAAGCTTCAAAATAAACAGACAGCTGAATGAACATATTTAGATTGTTAACACAATTAAAATGCAAAAGATAACTACAAAAGTTTCTCAAAATGTTGTGGTTTTTTAATATGTACATAGAGAACTGTACACAAACAGGGAAATAAAAAAGTTGCCTTAAAAAATGAAAGATAATAGTATACAGTATTTACAGCTTGAATGCCACCCTTTTTTTAATTGGAGCTAAACTATTATATGAGCATGCAGTACATCACAACTCAAAACAAGTACCTTTTGCACACTATAATAGTCCCGTACAAAGCATAAATCAACTAAATGTTAAATTACTCTTCTCCATCATTGCTGTTGCTATCTTCGAGCTTCATAACAATGCCTAGGTCACAACATTTTAGCTTAGGTAACTTCATAAAGTGAAGACATGAACATCTACTTCTAACACAATTTTGAAGAATTCATTCTAGCAACAAGACAGTTTATGGTGAGATAGCAACAATGATCTATTGTTTAAGTCCTGCTTGATGAAAAGCTATAATGAAAGAGTACAAGTTTGTCAGTGGCCTAATGGATATTTTTGCCTTTGTAATTTTTTACGATTTTCAAATTCCTTTCCTTTGCTCCTATTTGGTCAGTCAAATCCAAATGGTTGCAATACTTGTATTTGAAAAGCTTATAATAATTACAACTGTTAAAGTTATCAATACAGATGTTAAATACTGTAGCATTTTTCTGACTGTAAAATAGGTATTTATTCTTAGTGGTTTCTGTAACCACTTCTGAAGAATTTTGTGCTATTCTATATATTTTCACAGTCAAAATTTAGTTACACAGATACCTGATTATCCCCTAAACCCCCCCCCCAAAAAACNGTGGTAAAAAAACAAAACAGAACCAACCCCCCCCCAAAAAAAAAAAAAAAAAAAAAATTAAGGACCTTCAGAACTTCATTATCTGTACAAAATTTAGGCACATTTCAAACAAGTAAAACCTCTAGCCAAGGAATTTAAAAATATTTTAGACTTTTAGCTCCCATATACCTTATATTGATGGATAATCCTGAATGGATTTTACCATGCTGATGTAAAACTAAATAAATAGTTACTAAATATCTCACGCTGATACTAAATATCTCAAGTAAACCTAGAAAGTTAGGTTTCAAATCAAATGGAACACCATTTGTATTAATCAAGTATTGTTTATTTTACTGAAAATATCCCTTGACTATTTACTTTGCCTTATAGTTGGCGTTTTCCAATTCACAGAAGAAGCACAAAAGGACATACTATCCATTCCCTTCAACAACTGTCAAATCCTGCTAGGATTCATGCACTAACTTCCTGAAGTCTTCAGTAACTACAAGATGAACAATTAGAAGTGAAAAAATGTGTGTTCCTGAAAGAAAATACTTCTTTAGATCGTTTTTGAGCGTAATTGTTTTAACACCTGCTACACTGGGAGAATACCCTAAGCAGTAACACATCTTTGCAGGCTTTGAGACGTCTTTGTGATTACATTTACAATTAATACACAAACTGAATCTCATGTGTAACTTTGGGCACAATTGTAGGAAACAGCAGAAACAATATACTGTCAGGACAAAACCTTTCATAGTTTTAAGATATCAAACGTCTGTACTCAGGTTGAATTCTACTTTCTATGATAAGTTCATTTTCCCAAAATTATGTGCAGTTACATACAAAAATTAATGCAGCCCAGCCGAAGATTTCACTGTTGTAGCAGAGTACAGAATACTCTTCCCACTGACCTTTCAAGTTGTGATGCTGGTGACCAACATGCAACCAAGTATTTGACCTTTAGCCCAATACAAATATTCAGCTCTGTTCAATTCATCTGTACACACAGAACACTTATTCCTTCTGAAGCAACAGCTGAGGATTTAAATAGCCATTCCACCTTGGGCTGCTCCCAATCTAGAGGCTAAAAAAAAAGTAATAATTCAAAAGGTATCCCACCAATATGCTGGTGCAACTGGTATGTTAAATTCTGGTAACTCTGAAACAAAGTTATGCTTTAGCATTTATATGTATGTAGTACTCCATCATAATTTATGAACAGCACTCAGAATTTCATTTTATCTCAAATTGCTTGGAATTAGATTGGTTGTTAGGATGACAACTGTGACCTAATCTCCATGTTTTTCCACTTAACTGAAATACACATATCATGACAAAACCTATTTTGAGAAACAGAAGAGCAACTGAAAAGAATTCTCATGTTCACAATTGCATTTCTAGGCCTTATGCCTACAGTCACATGTTTGGGGGTTTTTTTGTGGGGGATTAACTGATTAATCCACAATTCATTGCACCAAGCAATACTATTTATCTGGAATAATACATGTGTGATGTTGAATGGCTGTGCACAAAACCATGCAGTTTTACATTCTCATGACATCCAAACATGAGAACCAAAAGACCAGCCACCTCCAGTGAATGTGTACCAATGCATAGAGATTGTGGAAGCTCTTCTGAATGCCTGAGTCAAGGTCAGAGAGGTCATCTCCAAGGGGAATCTCCCAGTAGGCATCTGCTACTGACCTCCAAACCCAATGAAGCCGTATTTGGGTCACTTAAGCAAGCTTTGGGTCAACACAACCTGGTTCTGACTTCAGCTACCCAGACTCTTGTTGGAAGAACAATACAGCAGCTCACATGTTATCCATCAAGTTCCTGGAACACGCAGAGGACACTTTTGGAATACAGATGTTAGATGTGCCAATCAACAGTGAGGCGCTGCTGGACTTGTTACTCACAAGCCAAGGAAACCTGCTTTGTTGTATCTCAATTAGTGATAGCTTTAGGTGCCATGGTCACAGTACAGTGGACTTCAGGATCCTACTCAGCATGCTGAAGGTCAGTGTTGAGACAAACATTTTAGATTTAGAAGAGCAAACTTCAGTATGTTCAGAGCCCATATGGAAAGGATGCCATGGGAAGCTTCCATGGAGGACACAGGAGCCAGTGAGTGAGTGCTGGGAGTTTTTCACTAGCAGTCTCCTGGAAATACAAAATCAGTTCATTCCCTTTAAGACTAGGAAAGTAGGCAGAGCAAGAGACCTCCTTGGCTTAACTGTGAACCTCTGAATCTGCTCAAAGCCAGAAGAGAAGCGTAAGAGCAATGGAAAAGCAGAAAAATTGGGAACTACAAGTATATAGACAGGGGGTACAGAGAACCTTATGAAATTCAACAAGGACAAATGTAAGATCTTGCACCTGGGAAAGCATAATCCAGGAGTGCAACACTGGTTGGGATGGACCTGGTTGGGGGGCAGCTCTGTGGAAAGGGATATGAGGGACAAGCAGCTCAATATGAGTGAGCACTTTTGTGCTGTTATGGCAAAGAAACCCAGTGGGATGATGGACTGCATCAAAAAGGGCACCACCAGCAGAGATAAAATCATCATTATCTCACTCAGAGCTTGTCAGACTACACCTGCAATACTGTATTCTCTGTGTTCAGCTTTGGTCCCTTGTATGCAAAAAAAAAAACCACAAAACCATGGACAGGCTGGAGAGGGTCCAGAGAAGGGTCACAGGGATAATCAAAGGCCTGGGAAGCCTGACATACAGGGAGAGGCAGAGAACTGGGTTGGTTCAGCCTTGAGAAAAGAATGCTTAGGGAGACTTTATCACCATATTCCAATTTTTAAAGCGGGGCTACAAATAAGAGACTCCCTTTTTACAAGGAG
This sequence comes from Dasyornis broadbenti, assembly GCA_013397935.1. NCBI lineage: Eukaryota > Metazoa > Chordata > Aves > Passeriformes > Dasyornithidae > Dasyornis > Dasyornis broadbenti. The sequence goes on from VZRN01006242.1 coordinate 137,055, forward strand.
TCACATGGAAAAGATGAGGGGTCATGCATACAAATTACTTTGTGATATTCCAGTTGGACACTGGAATAATGCCATTGGAACAATCTCCTCAGCGCTGGCCACTTTAAAGGTTTGGCTGGTCAGGGTGCTGGGCTACCTTGTTTAGACCATGCTATTGACAGGAAAGTTGGACCAGACCATCCTTGAGGGCCCCTCCAACCTGGTATTCTATGATTCTGTGATCATCCTGATAAATTGAAAGTGTGTGGAATGTTTAAATCTTCAATAACAGCAGCTTCTAATAAAGCAGTAGCCTTTTCCCATTATATATTACATTCAGTACTCCCCTTCTTCCCAATATTAAACTGTGTCGATGCATTATTTGTTCTGCACAATGCAGAATGTGCCCAGAGATACAATGCACAGACAGGCAGAGCTAGTTTGAAGATAGTGCTAAAACATCCTGTGTGGACAACAATGTATTGTCCAAAGGGAACCAGGGTACCATCAGTGCCATTCACACACAAGATATCCTTGTGGCATAATTAAGAGGAGCAGGGGGAGGGGAAGGCTAGCTAAAGTAATTTTATTTTTCCTGGAAAAGCTATTTCAATTGTTAGCATGTGTCAGGTATAAAACACTCCACAAATCCACCATTCATATACATATATACTGATATATATATACACACACACACACACATATATATATATACACACACATGCACTGACTAAAGCTCCTTATTCTTAACAGTGCTGTTTCAAGGGATGTGGAATGAAACTTTCAAGTTTCACAGACATAAGGCCACTAACACACTCTCTTTCACTGCTGGAGTTATTAGGCAGTATGTTCATGCTAAGAACAAAGAATACTACACAGACAAAATCTTTATCATTATAAATTCCTCACAAGAAACAGCTGAAAACAAACTTCTGTCAAAAGCCTTGTCCCTGTTAAGCCACTTAAGCATTATATCATCTGCCTGTCCTTTGTTGCCAGGCAATAATACCATATAATGCAGACACAACTAAGCACACGTCAATGCTTTAAAGGTGAACACAATGACCTATGCAAAAAAAATTATTTGGAGAAACATAGCTTAAAACCTGCACAGATGCTTCCTTTTCAAAGGGGGAAAGTTACAATGGCAGCAATTTCATTGGCACTGCAATTAAAATTAACAATAAAGTTCATAAATACAAATAAAGTTCATCACTCATCAGTTAGTGTTGTTGTAGTTTAATGTTGCAGTGTCTGTTGTAGTTCAATTTAGTGAAAGACAAGCCATTTAGCAAGCCATTGACCAGTGGGAGCATAATAGCCTCCTGTAAAAAATAAGAATTGAGACGTTCAAGGAAATTCGGAACCTGCGAAGAAGTTTCGATGTGAGATATAGGCATAAAACAATCTAAATTACGAGTATAGTACTTCATGATATGGTCGGTTTTCATCCGGACAAGCATTTCCAAGTTGTCATATAAAATGTTTTAAGTCTGTTGAACAAGACACTGTATCAAGTAGAAATAATCAAAATAGAACAAGAATGAAGATGTGCCAATTTTTTTTTTAAATCCTCTCCCCAAACATATATGTAACAAGGCACGTTAGGAGAAATATCTTCAATTATTTTATTATTCAATTTCACTTAAATACCTGAAACCACTTTTCTCACAATTTAAGACAAAGGGGAGATGTTTAAATTGCTTTTTACAGATGTCATAATTTCATTGTCTACTAAAGTGCAATGGTTGTGTGCCAAAAAGTATAAGCAGAAAGTAAAAGACTCAAGATAAAAAAACAAACCACAAGGAATAAGTTTTTGAAGACATTCAAAACCAGTGAGAGCATATGTATTCAGCCACATTTTTAAAGCAATTAAAAGTAAAAATAACACTGAAGATGTTTATAAATCTATATTTTAACCTGTTCCCTGCAAATCCCATAACTTTGTACTTTTTCAAAACAAGACTTTAATGCTTCTAAAGAAAACAAATAATATTAGCATTCTTAGTACTTTAAAGAACTGTATGTGGAATAAGATAAAGGCAGACAGGTTAATTAATTATATTTTGAAGCACTAAGCAATGACTGGATTGCGATTTATATTTTAAAGATATTCTTTTAGCTGTGCAGTAGGTGCCAGTGTTTGAGACAGTCCTGAAAGTCTTTTTGACATCATAACAGCAAAACCTTTGAGTGATTTCATCCCCCATGTCAGTGTTAAGAGACAACTGCTGAAAAGCATTCAGTTGAGAAAAGGTGTAAAAGATTTATTCCTCATAGAACCTCATGCCCTTTAAATTTTGTATTTCATAAATAATTAGTCCTTAGACTTAAAATTTCTCTTTACTCCAAACACTCACATTTAAGACATTTCACATGCACAACACCACTCTGTCCCTTTGAAACTAGAAAAACACAAACTACTGAAAGGTAAGTTATTTGAAAGTCCCAGGCATCTTAATTTTTCCAAAGATACAAAGTGTTCAGAAACAAGGTAGTAAAGACATTAGTGCTGCCCCACTTACAAATTTTTGGAGTATGGTAGCTATTTTATTAAACTTCATATTTTTGCTCAGTAGAAAACCAACATACCATATTGTTACCCCTCTCTGTTTTCCTCATAGGTGTATTCTCTCAGACTTTGTTATATTTGTGTGTTCCTTACAGAATACATGTCAGAGTAAGGGTCCTACTAGTGCTTAATTAAATATAGGGAGTTTACTTGCAACGAGTACCCTTTCGGAGGTTTGCAGAAGGGCTGGTAACCGTCCGTATGTTTAAGACAAAATCATTTTGAGGAGAACATCAATTTAAGATTTGTTTGTGCATACACAACAGATTGTACTTAGTAACCTTCATACAGACTCCCTAAACTCCCGATTTCTGACAGGCTAAAATCATGAAGAAATGTGCCAAAGAAGAAAACTGCCACGAGCCATTCTTCACACAGTGCTAATTATATCAGGGTTGTTAAAGCTGTGGTTCTTAAATTCCATCAAAATTCATCTACATTTTGCAACAGATCTAACAGTTGTTTTGAATGCTGAACAAGGACATTCAGCATTCAAAGCGATTCTGCTAATACACAAAAGTCAGTTATCTCACTATTTCACCTGAATTCAAGGAGAATTGTGCACATTCACAGAATTCTTCTACATTCCAGAGCTTACCCAGCCACCTGCTCAGAATTAAACCCCAAGTCTGGCACACAGAGCAACTTTCAGGACAGCCCCTCTGTTCCCTTACACCGTGTTAAGGACGGTGACCCCATCACCAGGCATGGACCTGCCCGGCAGCTGCTCCAGGTGCTCCATCTGTGCTTGGCACACAAGGATCCCCCCTCGCCCGTGACGGAGGTACGTAAGGCGCAGTGCAGGAGTGCAGCAGTTCCAGCACTAGAGGACAGCCTGTTCATTTGACTGAGCCTCGAGATTTGTAGTGCACTTTCCACATAGCTTCCTTCCTCTCGCACTAGAATTCGAGTTCATAAGCTGATGAATCCACTTCCAGGAAGCTTCTCTTCAGATTAAAGATTCTTCTTTTCTCCCCCCTTTCTACGTAAGTCTCAAAGTGTTGCAAGAATTCTTGAAAATGAGATAATTAATGTCAGTACTGTCTGTCCAACACCAAAGACAAGAGCTTCTAGGGGAGCCATATTCTTGCCTGCTACTCTGTAAATTCCAGCTACTGCAGCACCTAAGAATCACAAGAAAAACAATGATCAAATCACAGAAAAAGCCAAGGTTGAAATACATGACAAATTATTTACTCTGCCTATGCATCAGCTATTTGTAGAACATTACCAAACATTGCATTACTTCATGGCATTACACAATTATCAGCCTTGCTTGTATTTTCATGGTTAAGTACATCCTTCAAGAATGATCTTCCCAGTTGAACCAGATCAACTTTTCCATCATTGGTTTAAGAAAATTGAATCTTGTTGTTTCCCCCTGTAGACATCAAATATATTTTTTAAACATTTTTTGCCTTGTGCCAGTTTGAAAAAGTAGCAAGACAATCCTCTAAAAATTGACCAAGTCTGAAGTGTGGTTTAATACTGTTTTTATAGGCAGGGAGAAGACAAGAACAATAAAGCTGCTAGTGTCAACAAAAGAACTGCAAACACTCATTTATCAGCTTCTTTTAATATTTCAGCTGTATAAATTGGTGATATTATATGAGTTTATTTTGACTTGAACTACTTAATTTTTAACAATGGTTTAGCAAATCCAGGAAAACACAAAAAAGGTCAAAGTATTGCAGTGTTACCTGTGAATATGTATGAGAGGAAATTTCTAACCAATACAGTTAGATTTTGAGCTATAGCACATTACAAAAAAAAAAATCAATAGACCATTTTTCATGTACAGTTGTGTGCAAATCCACATTTGAAATATAATATCAAGAGGCCAGGATCAACCAAAACACTGCACTGGAAACAATGCCAGGGGCTACTAACTCCCTTCTTCTGTCTTTTGCATATTGAATTCATCACGTGTTTGAAGAACTGAAGTCACAGTGCAAATGTACAACTGGGATGTCATGGGGCAAATGCCTGGGAAAGATGAGTCCTTGCATCAATTTAAAAAACCCTAACAAAACATGCTAATGATGAATAATATTTTCTGCTCAAATTTCTGAGACTTTAAAGATGGTAAAATGGTTGTTAAAAAAAACCAAAACCAAAATAACAAACAAAAAAAAACCAAACAAAAAACCCAAACCAAACCAACCAACCAAAAACAACTGGCTTGTATACAGCTGTGTCCATAGGTAAAAAATGCACTTAATCCAAACCTCAGAAGCTCACCTAGAATTAAGCTTTCATTTAATACTTTCTGAACTGGTGTTGTCTATACAGTGCTTGTTTTTCTTCTCTACAGAACAAACATTACTGTCCTTTATTTCAGAACGAGTAACCTTTTCCTGAAAACCAAACCCAAAACTTAATTGTAGACCTTCAGTATATATCATCTCAGATGCTATCTAGTAATAATTAAATGCCTTCAGAGATCACAGAGGTTTTTTAGGCTCAAAGAGGACTGAAAAGTCATCATAATTTTTTACAACAATAGGCAAGAGTTACAACAAAATGGGAATTTTTTTGGTTTTGCACATCCAGGAATAGTCTGCTGAAGTGATCAAAAATCCCTTAGTGACACAGAAATACACTGAGTACCAACAGATTTTCTGAAAGTACAACCGGCATCTGAATCATCTGACATCTTCAAAAAGTAACAGCTCATTTTTACAATATCTTTAGGAAGAATAGAATTCACTAGTGATTGTAGCCCTAACAGTACTTACAAACACTATTAATCATACTGTTAGGTAAGTTTTGGGTTAATTTATTTTTATTGGAGTTTTTTTTTTAAAACATATTCTGTAAAATATATTTTGTCTGAAATGTCTCACCAGAAGGCTAGCCTTATGGTATTTCACTCAGCTACCTTGCATAAGCTTTTCCATTTGTTCCTTGGCTAGCTGCCGTCAAAAACTGAAAGAGATCCTTTAGACTGAGCCCACTACTGACACTTAAATTATTTTTGGGATTGAACTCTCAAAGGGAATTCAAATTGGCCTAAAATGGATACCAGAATTGTCAGTACCAGATCAATAAAGATATTTTGGGCTTCTTGCGAAAACACTGAGATACCCTGGAAAATATCCAGGACAAAACAATAAAAATTTGGTAGTTTGCTAATTATGTATTATTACCCAAATAACAGTGTGCAATACAACCTGTAACGCATAACCCAGCACAGCTGGTATAGAGCCAAGAGTATGTACAATAGGCTGCCAACGAGCGAAATGAGAATATGCACCAAAAAGGAGTGTGCTGGGGAAGAGGAGGAAGAACAGACCGTTCTGGATGAAATACAGCTAAAATCCTTGCCTTACGCTGCCTGGTGTTTATATATTCTTGTTTGGTTTGGTAGGTTTTTTTTTTTTTT
>VZRN01006242.1:143048-159208 GCA_013397935.1 Dasyornis broadbenti
TTTTTTGGTTGTTGTTTTTGTGGTTTTGTTTGGTTTTGTTACAGTTTTGTTGGGTTTTTTGGTTGTTTGGCTTTTTGGGTTTTTTTTACTATATCCCCTATAAATTAGTAATTTTTCAATACCTTTCTTAATAACCACTAATTTCCATGATTTTCAAAGGTTAGAAACTGAGGAGTCTCCTGCTTTTCTATATGCTGGTAAAAAGATGCCAGAACATCAGACAGTTTGAAAGATCTCCCTGAGCAAAATTAAACTTTATTGTGCAATAATCTATACTCTCTTCATTCACCTACACAAACAATGCAGAAGACTGGAAATACAAAGTGGAAATGGAAGTCAGTTTGCCGTTTCAGTTTCTTGGGCACTGGACCAGGCATATCCAAACAACTGATATTTCAACTCGCATCTCCCAGTTTGCAACACAATAGCTATTAAAAATCTTCTTTAATATTTGAGCACCATAATTTGCCTTCAGAAGCTCCCTGCAGAATTTCTTTCAGTATGAAACTATGCAGTTCTGACCAGAAACAAAAAGTACTTGAAGGAAGAGGTATTTGGCTAACCAACTTGCAATGCTCTGTGCAAAACCTTTGGGAACATCATAACAAGCCTACAGTCTAAGCTTAGAGAAATTCTCAGATGAATATGCACACAAACAGGGCTGCTTACGTGCTAAATGTTTTGACCTGCAAAACTGGATGCCAAAAATACAACTGTGTTGCTCCTCTTTTCATGCAAAGATAAAAAGACACAGAGTACTTTCATTTGAAAGACACTGATCCTGAAACCTCCCTACCACAGAAAGCTGTGAAAGTCTCTGCTTGGATCTTTCAACACCACACTTCCTAACTTCAGTTCTTCAGAAACGCTCATGCGTGGTTGAACTTGTAACAGGCCACTGTCATTTTAATCCTAAGACAAAAATCAGCATAACATATAACGCAAGGCACTCAAGCAGTTCCAGCTTATCTCAGGAAAAAAAAAAAACCAAAAAAAATCAAACCCCAAAACCCAACAAAAAATAGTTATACTGAACTATACTGTGTTAAATGGTGGAAATTCTAAGCTGAGAAATCTGTGGCAATTAAAACAACCTTCTGAGGACAGTCATAGTGAAACTCCTCATGACATTCACATTTTAATTTAACCTTGAAAAACAATAGGCAGGAAGGACCTTCAGTAGCAATAAGAAAGTCTGTCACAAATCCTCTGTGAATGTGTCAAGCTGGTAGTGATAGCACTATTCTGATAACCTGGGCAGAATGCAGCAAAATTAGAAGGAAAAGCTGGAAGTTTTGCCTTCAGACTATATGGTGGTTGCTACATTTACAGTTCCTTACCCTCAAAGACCTTTCAAATTAGCCCATCTTGTCTGCAACACTGAAGATTTTTGGGCAGAAACTACTGCTCAGTTAACATAGGCACCATTCAACACGTGGATTTTAATGCTGAGAACTCCTTACCAGCACTGGTTCAGACAGTGAAGCATGCGCTTCTTTCCTGCAAAAATAACATTCACTGTTTCCCCCCACCACAACAGAAAACTCACCACGCTCCTACTTGTTTGGGAAAGCTACTGTAGTTAATTTATAGTTTTGATAAACATAGATGGATATAATAAAACCAAAGAATGAATAAAGCGTCCTACATGTTTTATGGCCTATATTTCAGTGCTGACACTGAGATCACGAAATTTCTTGGGAAAGACGGGAAAGCAGTATCTGATACCAATAACTCTGGATGAAGACAGATAAGCAGTATTTCCTCAAAACATTCTTGGCAACGTCACTTGTGTCATATTTGGTCAGGTGTAACACTTCTGCACTTTACTACATAAAATACTCCTACCTTCTGCAATGTTTTAAACATGAGTGGTTTTTTTAACTATAGCTCCGTGAACCTTTCGGCTTCAACAGAAAAAATAGTTGCATCTATCTGAGGATACAATGTCAAGAAATAAAACATGTATCTTGAGTGGTAGGCATTTATCTAATACCATAAGAAACTCTGTAACAGATGTCTTGCCAAACAGCATTTTACCTAGAACATCAGAAAAGCCTAATTTTTTTTTTTTTTTTTTTTTTTTTGGGGGGGGGAGGAGTGGAAATCACTCTATAAACCTTAATAACCAATTAACAATTCATTAAGAAAAGCAGGATTCTTCTTTCTTTTTAGAAGTTAGATGTAAAATAAGCAAGAAAAAAACCCCAAAACAACAACAACAAAAAAGCCCCAAACAAAAACAAAAGGCAGACTTACTGGTTATCATTGCTCCAGTTACAGAACCCAGAAATCCAATGCTGACCACAATGACAGAGATCAGCCTCCCCTGCCTATGCCTCTGCAGCATCACAAACATTAATACTCCCACAGCACCATGGACAAAGAGAGAGGAGAAGAGAGCCCAGAGGAAAACCCAGTACCACATCTCTGAAAGAAAGCAGTCAAACAAAAGGTTAATATTTTTTAGACGAGAACTTTGTAAGGAAGAAATGTTAAAACATTGCAAACAATCAACAGTAAGAGAAAAGCAATACTGATTTCAATCTTAAAAGTGATACATGTGGACACCCACAGCACATGCTCAAGACTCTTTCCCCATTTCAGCAGTCTATCATAAAAGATTAGCTGTATTATGTCAAAAATTATAAAAAGAGTTCTGGCAAAAGTCCTAATTCAGATATATTTTTACAAGTAGTCATAATTCTTTCAATGATTTCTTTAAATAGTGTTGATTGCAATTTCTTAGTAGGCATTGTAACTATTTCTGTAGCATGAAATATTCTTTGACACAAAGACTGAAGGAGGAAAAGGTCAAAACGTGTTTTGGGGTTTGGGGTTTGTTTGGGTCATGAGTTTTTATTTTGGGGTGGGTGTGGATTTTTTGTTGTTTCCCAGCCCCCCACCCCACCCCACCCCCACCAATAAGAGACAGCACCAGGTAACATCAGATGGGAAAACTGAGATTAAAAGACTTTAGTTTATCCACCCAGTAGCTGTACTAGCGTGTTCCATCAAATTAGTTTCAAAGGCACAAATAAAAACACTACAACTTTATAAACAAGAAATTTTAACACATCTAACTCCTTGCTTCTAATTGCTTAGCACAGAACTTCAGAGGAAGGTAGTAACTATTATTAAAATTACTAAAAAGGGCATCAGATCATGAGAATGTGTGGAGCACAAACATTTCTTTGAAGAATGGCAGACACGATCACCTTCAAAGAAAAGAACTGGAACCATCAATGGAGCTACACGATAACTCAAGAACATTTCTCTCTTGGTGGCAGCTTTCTAAAAGCACTCTATAAGTCAAGGGTCAGTAAATAAAAGAAAAAAATCCCTTTTGTTTTAAGTCAGCTGCAGTAAGTACGTGTCATTACAGAATTTAGCATATTAGGGTACATCATCCACAATCCCATGACACTGCCATTAATTCAGTTTTTGCTGCAGTTCCCCCACAAAAATAGAACAAAACAAAAACCCCAGCTTCCTTATAAAAGCAAGATACTCATCACCAATGAGGTGAGCCTGTATTAATGCAGCTTGACTCACATCAACTATTTGAGAAAAAAATACAACCCAATTAGCTAACTTAAAAAATACTCAGCAGTACAAAACATACTGTGAAAAGATGCTGGGAAAGAATGTTGCTACACAATAACCACAGTCCTGGGAGTCCATTGTCAGTAGGAGATGTATAGAGATAGCACAAATACAGAGTTTAAGCTTTTTTATTTAGCAGTACTTTGGGAGTAGCTCAACCCTTCCCCTTTCACACATAAATGTGAAAAAATGGCATACATGGCAACACTATGCCTGCCCAAGGACATACAACTCCTCTAAATCGTGGTAGCGAAAAGGCTCTTCAAAGACAGCAGCAAGGAAAGTGGGTGGTAAAACTACATTCAATTAATACTTCAGCTGTAGCTCAAGGTGTACCTTTTCCTTCTGAGCGCCTGGATACATGCACACATCCTGAGGGTGGCTCGGAGCAGCTCCCCTCAGATCCTCCATCCTTTCACCCTTGGCCCCAAGATGAGTCTCAAAAATCTTGGCAAAAGGATAATGACCATGGTACTGTTCCACTAAATGTCTCATCCTTCTCAGAAGCTACTGTGACAGAACAGTGGCAGGAGTGTCAAGTGGCCACTCCACAAACACCCTCACTAAAATTAAGAAAGACTGACTGACTGCTGATCTAATCTGCTATGGTCATGGATAGTGTGGGAGGGGACCCTCTCCTGCCATCCTAACAGGCCTCGTCCATTACTAGCACAGCTTGGGTGTTTCCATGGTTTTATTCAACTGGAAGCACACAAACAAGAGGATTAACCAAAGGCCTACCAATATAGAACCTGGCAGCCCTGCCAGACCTACAGTTTGACAACAGGGAAATAAACCTTAGGACCAAACCAGTCTGGTCCAAGAAAGTGTTGGAATCTGACATTGTCATACACTGTAATTTCCACAGAATTTGTTAGGCACTGCAGCACCTTTTAGGAAATTGGTGTTTGTAGGCATTGTAACCCTTATCAGGTAGAAAGCACAAATGACTTCCAGTCTTAGGAAAACTCAATAGGATGGCTGTATTTTTAGAAGAAAATGAAAGCTTATGGGAAGGCTAACTACTCCCTTGTAACTAAGAAACCAAAAATATTTACAAACCCTTGCACAACAAAATAGCTCCACAGTGAGCAACTATCTTCGGTCTTATTTATGTTCCAAATAAGGCTCAAGGAAAATTAGCATCAGCCCTCACTTTATATTTAGGGCAGGAGGCTTGAGAATAGAACCAGCACCAAAATGTCCTGTTGGCTAGAGAAATATAAACTTGAGTTCTTTGCTATACACTTTCTCCTCCTACTCCTTAAAAGCAGCAGGCATACTGAAAAGGAAATTAGAGAACATCCAGAAATATTCCTTGCTTGACACTAAAGCAGCTGGAGCTTTCTTAAACTATGACCTCCCTTTGCTAAAACATCACCTAGGTCTTACAAGCTGAAACAGGGACAAAGCTGAGCACCTTCCCTAGGAAAGGCCAGAAGTTATCCTTTCTTATCCTCCTTTATTTACTCTTTTTATGCCTGCTAGTTCAACACACTCATTTATTTACTTCTGCTCACGGGGTGATGATGAAGCCAACCAAGTTTGTTTAACAGGGATGAACAATGTAAGGAGAGAGAACCAATCTTTCAAGCAAATTAGAGGAGACCTTATGCTTCATAAACCTAGAGGACAATGTAGACATTCTTATCCTGATATGGTAAGGGCAGAGAATTATTCATGTTCTGTAAAATTCAGTATCACCTAACCCCTGAATCATGAAGAGAGATGACTCTCAAAAAGTGTGTTAGAGTAACACGGAAAGACACAAAGAATGGGTTGGGAATAATATCGAGAGGTGCCACTACAAAATAGAGAAAGAGAATGAGGACCTCTGAACACAAATGGTCAAGACTTCACTTGTTCAAAAATAACGGAGTAGTTTAATTGCTGAATTGAATTGCAATATCTCTAAGGAAGAGGAAGTGAGAGTGGAGCATCTCCACTATTTATTTCCTATACACTGACTGATACATTAAGTGGCACAAACTTACGTGCATCAACATCTTTGCTACAAAGATGACAAAAAAAAGCACAGTCCAATTTTAGTCTTTGTGTGGCTCTTTTGACAACATGAGCTGCACATACGGAGTACTTTGTTGTTATGGAGGTAATGATTTACCTATATCTGGCAGACAGCTTCAAATACTCATCTAGCCTCAGTTTATTTAATCATGCCCTCATCCCTAAAGAGAAATGAATACTATAAAATTAAAAAAAAACCCACTTGTAACTTCCTTTGCTTGACCCTAAGAAAATTTCAGAGCTTCCTTTCAGTGTACCCAAATTACTTAAAGTTACCAAACCACAACGTACATGTACCGAAACTCCACAGCTCCTAGAGAAATGCAGGAGGTAGGGAAGGCCCAACACTTATCAGTTCACAAGCACAGTGATATTCAGTATATTGCAAAGATGTCACAGCTTTTCTAATAAGAATAACTGAGATAAATTTTACAAGTTTATTTAGAATTCTTAGCACTTAAACACCACCTTAAACCTTGTTTTCAGTTTATGTTCCTTTCCATTCGTTTGTCTTAAGTAGGGATTCTTTTCCTACCAAAAAAGCTGCAAGGCTCAAATACCTTGTAATTAATGCCTAATCACACCAATTTTAGAGTACTTCTTTGTTAATTTTGATATTCATACATATCAGATAGATATCATGCATACATTATGCTTATGTACTACAGATACACATTATATATACATTAGTGTAGCCATACACAACCTTAAAGATTACAAAAAGGGTTTTTAAAGCATGTTACTGTTTAGAATAACATTCATATCACTTCCATCTTATCAACACTTGGAGTTGCACTCCATCAACAGCTGCAGCATACACAAAGAAAGCAGATAAACGATAACATTTTCAAATATTAGCTATATATAGATGAATAGGCTCTCCTACTGCCACTCAGCTTCAGTAAACACAGAGTGTCTCCTTAGTCCTTTATCTTCAGCACTTTTCCTCTAGTTCTTAGCTTGTTTTGCCAGATGAATAATGACTGCCTACAACACGTCATAAATCAAAAATTATTACTCCAAAACAAAGTATCTCTCTCTCCATTCTAAGCCCAGTACCCAACCTACTACTATTAGTTACAGAGTTAAGTCAAGCAGTAAGTACCTGTACTATGAATACAAAAATACAAATTTATGTCAACAAGGTAGCACATGTCAAATTTTGAATTAGAAAAAACAATGTTACATTCCTGTAGTTTATAAACTCAAAGCACTCAGATGAAATGACAGCATATGAATATGATGCCTGCAAATTTAACTCAGCTCTTTACGTGTTACATTTGTTCTTCAGCAGCAGGTCCTGTCCTTATTTACTGCATTAACTGGTACTGTCAAAGCTAACAACTATATACTCAAATTGCTGCTTGGAGATGGTAACATTTTTGCTGCATTAAGCAGGTAAAGAACACTTCGCTGAGGGACATTTAGATCTTAAATTACAGACTAGACCTCTCAAGTAACAGGATAGGGGGCAAAGACAATCCAGACAATCAGGGACAAATGAGTACAGGATGGAGCTTGAGAGCTTCTATTAGTAGAAATATTCCCACGTTCTTTATTGTGGAAGTAGCCTTTAAACAATTTTTATTTTACTGGATACTAATAGTGGGATTTTTTTTTTTTTTTTTCCTTTTCCATTCAAATTCAGCTGCTATTTGAGCCGTTCTAGTAAACCCTGATCTACCACTAACTCTAAAACATAACCAGTTCATATAAAGGAGGTGTTCTTGGGATTCACTGGGGGATGTAACAAAGACTGAGGTAAAAGCCACCCCACCTCTCCCATGACTACTCGAGAGGGCGGGAAGATAGGAAGCAAGTACATCATGGTGATGGGCCTATGCTTAGCTGAAAGGAACTATGCTTGCAGCTTCAGCTTTTAGCGGTGTGATGTGAATGTGGCAGCAATGAACTTATCTGTGATGTGAATGTGGCACTTATTTGAGGCCACCTACAATGAACTTATTTGAGGCCACTTACAAAATACAGGATTTCCTTTTTTATGTTGAACCTGATTCACAAACATGGTATAAAAACAATCTTTCAGTTTCTCATTAACAGGAAAAAGAACCCACCAGAACTAAACTACTAGGGGTGTGAAGCATTCCTGGCTTAGGTTGGAGTCCATATCAGGACCCTGTTGAAAGTTTCAGAAAATTAATATACTTTCAAGAAGGATGCTGATAAAATTTTGCAACTTTTTTGTGCAAGCATAATCAATATGGTTTTTCTAAAGGAGATAAATCTTTACGTGTGCAACTTAAAACTCCAGTACAGACCACAACTTTGAATCCAAAAGTAAACACAAGGCAGTCTTGAATATTCATAGAATATGTTATATTAATGATTTTCTTTTTCCAGTATTCTGGAGAAGTTTCTCCTTATACCTAACAGAGATGCAAAAGCGAATGGATCACATAGTCAAACAAGACAAATTCATTCACACACCTATTTTCTTAGCAGGGAAAAACCCAGAATTTCTGATTTTAAACAAAGTTTACTTTGATAATCAGTAAGGAAAGGTTTGCGTAACTCATAAAGCTTTTTGTTAATATCCATTATTATATCAATATGTATTCTATCCTGTAGAAAAGATTTTAAGTCCAGTACAAGTTTTGGACTTCTGACCGTCCATGAGAACATTCTGCTCAACAGGTTATGGCTGTAAAAACAGCCTGTATTTAAGCACCAATTTAGAAACTGCAACTATAACTGACAGTGACACATTCTACAACAACGCTATGGTGGATAAAATTTTTATTTTCATATTTTTTAAGTTAAAAAGAAAAAACATCTTATGCAACCCCTCATCATATTGCAAAAGCACTGAGAAATGAGCCTATTTTAACTCTCAGCACTGAATTTCATAGAAATGCCTATATTGCACAATGATCTAATAAGAAAAACTTTATAGAGGATGTCTGGCACAAAGAAAAGTTAACTCCATTGTGAACCTTTTCCTTTAAGAGTACAAGTTTTTAAAGTATGTTGAAGTAACTACTCAGGAAGTGAGCTGTATATAGTGTGTCACCACACTAATACCTGGAAACTTTAATTATCAGACACACACTACAAAGCTCATAGATCAGATAAATATGAAAAGGTTAATATTTTTATTACACTAAGATGTATTCTGAAAGTTAGAAGAATACGAAAGATAATAAACCCTAAGATGATCAGCTTCAACTTCAGCTACACTTTTCTTTTCATCACACTTCTTCCACCTTTAAGAAATTAAAAAAAGAAAAAGAATATATCTATTAATTTTTACTATAGAGTGCAAAAAGATGATATAATACACTTTCATAAATACTAGAGTATTTTCATAACTGTTTGAACCTACACCCTTTACTCAACATTTTTCAGTAATCTGTCACCATCTAATATGGCCCCATACCAAGCAGAAAGAATTTACTCAGTTACATCTCTGTGACTGACACCCAATCCCTACTTATTCAGAGCTGGAAGCTTAGGCTTTTCTTTACACATGGACAGAATAAGAAAAGACACCCCTCTCCACTCTATGCCTTGGGTCTCACAGTAATCTGCACCCATTTTTCAGCCTGAGACTAAGCAGAAAAAAGCCAGTTCTTGCCAAAAGCCAGCCAAAACTCCCCTCTCCTAACAGAGGGTGAGGATCTGACTCTGGTTCACAGAATTTTTTCATAACAGCTCAGCCTTTAAGAATCCCTGATGCTTAAGATTAGGACTATTTATCAGAAAACATCTGTCACCTCATTCACTCCCACAGCTCACAGGTATACTCAGGGGTAGCAGGGGAAATCTCTCTTTCTCCACATTCAATTTTACGGTTTTCTGGTTGTTTTTTTTATAGCTCACTGTCAAATGCCAATGAGCATATATCCACAAGGAGAAAAATAAACCACCAAACACCCCCACATATACTCCAGCCTTCCATACATATTTATACACTCACACAGACTTTCTACAATCCTTTACTCATGCACAGGTAGCCATCACTTCACTCGCATTCACACACCCCATACCATTAGCCTTCTTTTATTACATACAGGCAAAGAAAAGTGAGTGAACACAACCCACACGCTGATGCCCTTTTCACGGGCAGGCATCCCAGACACCGAGCACACATCCCAGTGCAACCAACACCTCACACAGACCCCTCCCGATTCCCTGGACCCCACGCCCAAGCAGGCGCACGCACACATACACACACACACGACACACCTGCTCACAGAGCACGGAGGGACTCGGGCACACAAACACCAGCCCTCCCTAGGCACAGCACCCAGGGAGACCACCGCCACCCCCACGCCCTCCATTGTGCTCCAGCCACGGAGCGCCCGCCCGGCCCACGGAGCGCACTCTCGCACCCGCACGGACCCCGCACTGCCCCGTTACCCGTGAGGCTGCGGAGGACGGTGCCGTGAGCCCACAGGCTCAGCACTTGCTGCACCGACAGGTTGATCATGGAGTTGTCCCCCGCTTGCACCTTCATGGTGCCGCCGCCGGGCGGGGTCCGGCGGCTGCCGGACCGCGGGGCGGGAGGGAGACGGCGGCGGCGAGGAGCGAGAGGGCGGGGAGGCGGCGAAGGGAGCTCCGCGCCGCGGTGGAGACATCGAGGACGGAGTGGGGGAGGCGGCGGCCGGGGGGAGCCGGGCGATCTCGGGGGAGGAGGGGAGCCGGCCGCTGGCACTTCCCCGCCGCTCAGGGGCAGGGCGGGGCGGCGGAGCCCATCATCATCATCTTCATCATCATCGCCTCCGCCTCCTCCATCAGCAGCGGCCGCTGCCGCCCCGCCGGCGGCATCGTCACCCCGGTCACCGGCATCACCTGGAGCGAGGGCGGGGCGGCCGCGGGCCGTCCCTCAGGCGGGCAGCTCCATGCGGGAGCAGCAGCGGGAGCAGGGAGGCTCCCGGCGCCAGACGCCAGCGGCTGCCGGTGGGGAGGGGGAAGGAGCAGCGGGAAGGGGAGCGGGAGCGGGGCAGCGGGAGCAGAGCCAGCGGCAGGGCGGCCCCGCGCAGGCGCGGCGGGAGGAGCTGGGGGGCGCGGGCTCCTCCCACCGAACGGAGAACAAGAATTCGGAATCATAATTTGACTCAAAGAGAGCAGGAAAACCTGGGGATGTCGTGGACGAGCAAAGAAACTTGCGTTAGCAAGAAGTGTATTAAATAAAGTCTATATACACCTGTGTAGATTTAAAGGGGAAAATAAAGTGATAACACTCCATGGTATTAAAGCTGGTATTTAAGTTGATGCTGCTGTGTACGTTTAAACACCAGAGAGGAGTAAAATGCAGAATCTGAATCCTGGTGAGAGAGGTGCTTTCACCTCGCTGCTCACAGAGTTAGCACACAGAGCTCTAGCGAGCGCGGGCTGACGCACCTCCGCGGCTGCCTCCGGGGTCTGAGGACACAGCCCGGGGGGGGGACAGGACGGGACAGGACGGGACAGGACGGGGCAGGACGGGACAGGGCGAAAGAAGCCGTGCGCACAGGGCAGATGCTGCTCGGGAGTGCCGGAGCTGCCGGAGCTCAGGTGACAGCACGGGTCGCAGCGGAGGAGCTGTCATTCCGAGCTGTCATCCTGAGTCAACACCCAGACAACGAACGCTGCGTAAAGTCCCTGCCTGTCCCTTTGAACCTCGTAGCTCCACTCTCAGTGTGGCTGCGGATGAAAGCCACTGAAACTTAGGAAACGCCAGAAGTCATGAACGACTCTTTATTCTGTGCCTTTGCTTTCTGTATGTAATGAAGTAACAGTCTTAAAGCTGGACATGGCTTCTTTCGAAGCACGGGATGCACGGTGCTGAAAGGAATGAGAGGAGATGTCTTTACAACCAAGCTGGGGGGGCTGCTGGTAGATAATGCCAGACACTGATAGGTGAAAGAAGCAATGGGAAGAACGATAAATTCCAAAGGAATTCCATTAATTGACACAGACTGTTACTCACCCAAGGCCATGCTAAATCCCGGGATTTAGCGAAAAAGAACAGAGACACAAAGCAAAGGGTGGGGGGATGTACATTAGAAGGAGGTGTGTATTAGGTGATTCGGAAGTCTGTACCTCTCAAGTACCTTAGCCAATGGGGAAAGAGAGAGGGAAATGCAGCCCGGAAATTAGGATAAAAAGGAGGCTGCGTCCCCTAACAATTTGACAGATCTCATGAGAAATTGTCCCATGACTCCTCCCTTTATTTGAATAAAGTTACAGGACTTCTCAGTCTCCTTTTAAGGACATAAACAGCTGGTGTTTATGGATTAATTTTCATGACAGTGCTTACCAAAGTAAAAGTCAGCAATCATCCCCCATCCAATCTTAAATATGCATCCCTAGGCCATATTTAGTGCACACACTTCCTCAATGGCATTTCTTCAACAGTGATTGCTATAGTACTTTGTAAATCTCATTTTATGCCAGCATCCTTTGATGGAAAGGCTTGAAGAGGTAAAGCAACTCCTAATAAAATTTGCAGTTTATAGATGAAGAGCCACAGCAGATAAATCAACTACTATCCAGTTTGATGCCAATGACCCAATTTTTTTTTCAAATAGATTATTGCAGGATGTCTGGTTCAGAGGAGTGCTCTCAAAGCTTTTTGCAGCTGACAATGCCTGGCATTTCTGCAAGAAAGTATCAAGCCAGGCAATGAGAAACTCACAGGGAACAGCTCCCTGGAGGGCTCTGGGTTTCACTGATTGAGCATGGGATCACTGATGGAGAAACAACTCAACTGCTGGGCTGGGTCCCTGTTCCATGATTAAGGGAATGTCCTCTCTCTCCCTCTTCTTGTAATCCCACCACCTTACCATGTTTGATAATTCAGGCCTTACAGAAAACAGTTCCCTTCATTTTGCAGTAATGATTCATTTTTAGGGCAGAATTATTCCATACTTGGAGTAGGCTCTGTAAAAAAAGAGCACATTATTGATGTTTGAATGTGAAATAGACAATGAATTGTTTAGAAACTGTTTTTCTGGCTTATTCTTTTTAACTTCTGCATGCCGAACTTTGAGAAAACAAACATTTTTAAATGTCCTAAAAAATCCCCATCCCTAAATTTGCTTGTATTGTAGATCAATGCCCCAAGAACAAGTACACTCTGCAGGACACTGTGGTGTAATTAGACTTATAGATAAAAGGAAAACTAACTTTTGGTGACATTTTTAGCTCATAAATCCTATGGTAACCTAGTGACAGATGTCAGCAAGACTATCTGATAGGCCAGAGGCATGCGTGGAAGCATATCTGTATATAATATCTCTGTATATATGTATCTGTATATAATATATGTGTATATCTGCATATCTGTATATAAGATATCTGTATATAATGCTGCATTGGTGCCTGGTGACTTTTCAACCTGCACACTCCTGATTTTTTGTGTTCCATACAAAAAAGAATGCATTGGCAATACTGCCTTTGAATCACTTGTGTCCAGAACCTGCTAAAACACCTTCCAAAAGGTTTTGCTGCACACTGTTTTACCTTCATGTAAAGGTGGAGTGAGTATCTCTGTAGTCTGCAGATGCTTGCAATATTTGCTGGGGAGTATCCTTCAAGGTTCTGCAGATGCTCTCTCCTTAGAGGAAGAGATTTGGAAACATGTTGAGCCTGCCCCAGGGAGGGCTGATCATTCTGCAGCAGTGCAGGGACAGCAGGACATAGAGCTGCCTAAGTCCTAGGAGAACAAATCAGCTTCTCTCCCAAGAGAGATCCACCAAAACCACAGTCCAGCTTCCACCGAAACTCTGCCTGAGTGGTTAAAAATGGTTTTCAAACCTCAGGCGTACAACATCTAAATTAACTGAACATTTTCTGCCAAACACCTCCAACACGCTTGGACAGTGTACAAGTGATAAAGGGACAGAGATTCTTTTTACAGGGGGCTATAATTTATCTCATTTATACAATTTAGTCTTCAGTCCATCATCCAGCGGGTGAGCTGGATACAAATTTGAAATCAAATTTGTCCTGTGAAAACAAGGCTAACTGAATCATTTGGGAAAAGATTGCTAAAGTATTGACTTTAAAGCAAAAAAATTAAGGATGCTACATGGCAGTGACATTTCCCAGCAGCACAACACTGGGAAGAGATCATTCTGGAGGAACAGAGTGCCTTGAATGAAGCAGCACAAACAACAAAAATTCACTCTTCCAAACTACAGCTTGATATGAGCAGGGGATTGCAGCCAACTCTGTCCTCAGCAAGACCTCTCACCTGGGAGGTGTTGCCACAGCAGCCCTGAGAGTATTAGCTCCCTGCAGGGATTATTATGAGCTCTGTAGGGAGCAGTGTACGGAGCAGCAGCGATGGTGGCGAGGGGGTCCCAGCAGGGCTGAGGGTGCTGCTGAAACTGTGACTCGGGGGAAGAATGGACCACGGGTGCTTGAGCAAGGCAAGCAAAGGTGGCGAGGGCTGAAAAGATCTCAGGGAAGAGAAATCACAGTGGACAGCACTGTCCTGATAATTCAAACAGAGGAAAAGAAAGAAGAAGAAGAAAAAAAAGGGAACACAATTTCAGTATTTCATCAGATAAAGTAGTTCCTTAAATTATTAATGGTTAAAAAAAGAGAAGTAGTCCTTTTGCAAGGGCCTGGTGAGACCACTTCTACCCTGTGGCACCTTGAGGGTGGGGAGGATGGACAGAGCAGAGAACATAGGGATGGATCAGGGAAGTTGGCTGTGTCAGAGCGGGCTTGGAGGGCTTGCTGGTAAGGTGGCAGAGGAGGGTTGGCAGGCTGGGATATGACCAGCTCTGATTGCCCTCTGCAGAGCAGGGATCAGGAGAAGTCTCGAACCTGCAGGGAAAACAATGGTGGAGGGGAGACAACCCAACAAAGAAACCTTCACAATTTGTGTACAAACCCCAGGCTTCCACTCCTGTGTGGTATTTCAGAGGCTGGGACACAACTCACATGATCTGCCTGACAGCCGGCCCTAAGCCACCACAAATGCCTGAGACACTCCAGGCCTTCTTTACACATCCAAACCCGCTGGTGAAAGGTTCCATGGGGAACACCTGAAAATTTATACACAGGCTGATCTTCATCCCAGATGAGCTCACTTTTCTTCCAGCATCACTCCTGTTCCCCTATTCCCTCACAGCAGCTGGGAGCTTTGGGAGCTTCCCCACTGCGTGCGTGCAAAGTAGAGCAAGGAGCCAGCTGTAAACTCCGACTTCAGCCAAAGGAAATTAGTTTTACAGGTGGAAAAGTAGGGTCAGCTTAGTTTCTCTGCCCTGCAAAAGATCAGAATAGGTCTACATAAGCTGCTATTAACTTCTGGTATTCTTTTCAGAAGCTGAAGAAATAATGACAAATTTCATCGGAGAGCCCTCGGCTGAGTAATTTTCCACTTGGAAAGGCAATGTTGTTCCAAATGAACTGATTTCTTAAGTCACATCTTTTTAGAGGAACAGACGAGACTGAATATGTCCTATTGCCATGTTCTGAAACAAATACTTAATTTTTCATAGTGAATACAGCTTTTCATCATGGTAAAACATAAAAATCCAAACAGCAACCCCTTTTGGTCCCCTTGAAGAAGAGATTTCTCACTCGAGATTTTCCAGCCAGAGCTGGCCGTGTAGATTGACTGGCACTGCAGTTAAAGATCTGTTATAACTGAAAGGATAACCCAGCACTGCTCATAATATGCAGACATTTCCCGCCGCCCCGTCCCCCCGCCCCCCATTTCAAAGGGGTTTTTTGGCCTTTGACCCGAGTCACTGACAAGACATTACAAATGCAGGTAGTAAATTAATACCTCAGACATCAGCAATAGATTTCTTCATACTTGCCTCTTTTCTAGACCACCAATTTATGCACAGCAGTTACTACTCAATCAGAAAAACTGGCAGTCACAGCTAGTTGTGGTTTGAGAAGTGGGTCATTCAGAGATCCTTGGCCTCATAATCTCAGCTCTTAAAAGGCTGAAACACTATCTCGGCCCTTAACCTCGATGATGGATGAAGATGCCTGGACAGCAATGCAGGAGAGGAAGGAAGTAAGGCGATACCACAGGCTAAATATCGCAACTCTCCCCAGCATGAAAGCAGCCTCACAGGTTGATCTAAGCCATCAAAGATCATTCGGAGCCGGTTTCCAGGGCAGCAGAGGGAGGCAGAGGTGCACGGGAGACTTTCCCCACGCACCGGTAGATGGAGCGCTGCGGTACCAAAATCTGCTCCGCACAGCCGGCTGCACCCTGCCACCACGGGCACTACCTCCGGAACGCTCCAGGGCTTTATTGGCAATGCCGTTGCAAGAAAACACTTATGGATACTTAAAAACTGCAGTTAGATTTTTTTTTTTTTTTTTAATTAAATCTTTCAGGAGGAAAAAATGTATGTTTAGTCTGTTTAGAGAATATCCCTCTGTAAAGACATTGATTTTCAGCCAATAGTTTGTGTGTATTAAAATGCCTGAAGGATTGGACCCACCATGAAATAGAAAAGTCCCACTGACTGCTCTAAAAAGACTTGTCATGTATGGTCATGAATAAACTCTTACCTAAACTTGGATCTTTTTTTTTTTTTTTTTTTTTT